>CANHQG010000062.1:0-140258 GCA_947462335.1 Harmothoe impar
GACATCCGCTTCAACATCGATGAGAACTTGATCTACACTGTTACTCCATACACCGGGAGACACCATGTTAGCCATTTTTCCAACTCACTTTTAAAGTAACAGTAACCAAAAGACAGTGCTGACCGATACTAGTAAATCAACCCGAAAGTGTGAGCATCAATCTCAACGTCTCAGTATTATATACTACCTCCGTATGGTGATAAAGTTATCACAGGGTTGTAGTAGGAAATGTATTGACACTGCATCCTATTTATGAGCATGTATTGTCTCACCATTGTCCATACACAATGTAGCGTTTATGATGAATAACTAATGCATCACTTTTATATTGTATGGCCCAATATGCTGAAAAGGATTATTTATCTTTACCAAGGGTATCTTTTTATTATCATCATAAAGCAGATCATAGTCTGTAGTTAGCTCCACACTTCTATATGTAGTAAATATAATGCGGTATGTAGCTGTTTACTTGCAGAATCGGGAGGTACTAATATATATCACATTATATGGTTATACTATCCTGAAAGGGTTAACACACTACATGACGCGCATCCCTATCCCTCTGGTACAAAATCCTTAAACCTTTAACCTGTGATGATTGTAATACACAGAATTCATGCTCATGATGCATCAATGTATGCCCAGCGAGTAACTAACCGGTTATACATTTTCATGACATGTGATGAATTCGGAAGGTTTTGAACTGAATACCATACGGTATACATTATGTTTCAATCCGATCCTAGCGAGTTACTCACCGTAATATCATTGATGAATTGTTTTGAGTAAAGCATAAAGCAGCCAGGTATTATACCATAGTTAAAGGGTTAAAGGAAAACTAATGCATATTTTACTCACGTATTCCCCTCCTACATATGCCTATATAAACTGCCGGGACTCATCCTATTCCACAATACTTTCTATAAAAGATTCACGTCGGTAGGTATATTTTCATTTATTTATCTATTTATTTATTTATTTATTTATTTATTTTTTTTTTTGGGAGGGAAGAATAGCTCCCGCCACTGTAAGTAATCATCAGTATACAGCTGGAGCTTCTATTCCAGTTTTATCTATTGTTTTAGTGATAAATCCTTTCTCAGCGACATTTTAGTGAATGGTTGTATTTTATTGGGTGATTGGAATCAACATAAACAGCAGGATGTATACACCGTGGGGTAAACAAAATGGTATACTACACCACAACACACCACGTCTGCATGCACTGAACCACCTTCAAATACATTCCTGATCATGTTACTTTGGTTTCAGTACTGTAACTTGTGGTGTATACACCACCTATAGGGGTGTAATGTACAGCTACGTTATATAGGAGCCCAGACTGGGGGTGGGGGGATAGTTGTGTCACTTGTCAGATTTAACAAATGCCAATGTCCCTTGTCAAATTTAAGAAAAGGGTCTTGTCACTTGTCACTAACCCACATGTTTTGTCACTAGGTCTCATATCACTTGTCCATTGTAAGGAATGCCCATGTCATTTGTCTATTCTAAAAAAGAGGTATTGTCCCTTGTCACTAGGTCCATGTCGATTTGACCCGTATGGGACCCTTTATATAGACCTATATTTATTTATTTATTTAACTAATAAGACGCAAAAGCCTATAACTTATAAGCCGCACCTATTTTTGGAGAATGCTATAACCCGCACATCTAAACTGTTATAATGCAGATTTTAGAACTGGAGTATGCATTAAAAAACTAAGATATAATTTCTACTTTCATTCTATAATCCGCACCAGCTGTATTTTTTGCTTACTGTACTACCCGCGGGTAATAGATCAAAATTTTGTTTTTATTTTCGATACTTTTGACTTATTCTAACTTAAATATGTCATCGTTCATAATAAATAATAATATATCACGCACTATATATTGTGTCAGTGTGACGTATACTGAGTGAACTGCAGTGACCTTGACCTCATGTGTCTGAGCTCTGTGTTATAAACAAGTCTACAGCGAAAACCGGAAGTGTCTCTGGATGCGCGCGCACATCTATTCCATTCACTTGGATTCACGATGAATGGAGCGGGGAGCAACATGAAACTCATTCTAACATGGATTTTTGCTATTATATCTGTGGTACACAGCACACCATGCACAGGGCATCCCAGCTGTGAATGTGTTGTCGGGTACATAAGTTGCAGAGGGGTTGTAAATTTACCCGATTTCCTTGTAAGTCGACTTTTCCCGTTCCGAGAATCCCCGCCCACCATCGCCGACCTGCGGGGTTCAGCACTGACTGACACTGTGCTCAGACGGTTTCTACGAGTGTTCAATCGAATAGAGAGAATCATCTTGACTGATCAAATGGAGTCACCCTGCTATTTCATTGATAAGCTACAGCGGGATTACCCAAATGTACAATTTGAAACCGATTGTCAGGTGAGTCAGCGATAAAATGGCCTGATTGGGGCACTGCGATCACTGACTGACACTCACTGCTATAATCAGTATTGACATCGACTGTCTGACTTTCAGGTGAGGTGTATGGTATCCATGGACATTTATATTTCCCGACCATATTGTACGCTGTCACTCACTGACTAAATGACTGATAAATAACTCACGCTCACACACACACACACACACACACACACACACACACACACACACACACACACACACACACACACACACACACACACACACACACATACAAACACAGTGATACACGCCCACTGTCACAAAGACACACGCGCTCACCGACAGTGACACATGATCACCAGAACTGCCGAGTATTACGAATTTTAGCCATTTTTAGTACCTTATTATGAAAATAAGATTTACCATTCCCAAACTACGAATTCTGAGGTTTCAGGTTATACTTAGTATTACGAATTCAATTACGAATTATAAAAGGGTGAATTACGAATATTACGAATTTCTGTCTCCAAAAATACGGATTAAAAGAATTTGGGGTTGGCAGCTCTGACTCAGTATGACACGCTCACTAACGCCCGCACACACACACACATACACACACACACACACACACACACACATACACATACAGTCACACAGACACGCAGACACACACAGACACACAGACATGCATACACAGTCACACAGACACACAGACATACAGACACACAGACATGCAGACACACAGACATACAGACACACATACATGCGATTTGGTGGACGAGGGTGATGTGTCTCTGTTCACTACTCCTTCAGAACTGAATCAGGTGAGTTTTTGCCGCCCTGACCTGGGCTAATTAGGTCAACTGACCTCAACATTATACAAGGGACTTTCTGATTGGCTGGCCAGATGCAGGTCACATCCTGGCATCTCTGTCTTCTTTCCATTTTTTAGATAAATAACATATCAATTCTCAAAATTGAAAATTGATAGTTGTGGATCCATATAGGCTCCTAATCCAATTACTTGGATATCAAATGGAAGAGTCATTTTATTATTTCATAAAAAATGACAGCCAGTCACTGGTCACTGTATTAGTTGAGTATTGGTTCTGAGGAGTTTCAGCTATTCATAGCTTCATCAGGTGTAACAACAGAGGAATCAATTGTGTTGATTTATTTCAAAATCAATGTTGATTCTTTTTTTATTTTATTGTTGGTCTAAAAATTAAATAGATCAACTACTCACATTTCTAGTGCCTGGTGAGTTTTTAGTTCAGGACTAAGCAGTCAGGGGGCACCACCAGCCTGTAGGTGGGCCTCTGATTAAGGTGGGACTCCTTGTAGAGGACTTATTCTCACTGATTCAGTTTCAGGTTTGTAGCTTTAGGTTTTGATTCTGGGGATCAATCTTTCATTGATAGTCTCCCTTACTGTTTGGGAAATTACAGAGCAAGTGCTGCGGTATTTTCACCGTACCTGGACTCATGGGTGTAATTTTCAGCGTCGGGAAAAAAACATACATGCATATAGACACACAGACACACACACACACACACACACACACACACACACACACACACACACACACACAGACTCACACTATTTTATACCGTACCTACATGTTGATTCAATAGTGAATCTGTTCAGAAAATATAGTTTTCTTGTTAATTTTATAATTGTATAGATGATCTTTAGGATGGGGTATGATCTATTTTCTCTCAAAACATTTTCTTTGCTTTATTTAAATTTTTTAGATGCACCATCCTACTTTTTTCACTATGAGTGATGAGATATCAATGGAGGAAGGGATGTCTACCATGATGGATAGTGTTACACAGGAAATGATGACTCAGGACCTGAGTGACAGCCTTGTCGCTGTTACTCAGGCTCTCAACATGGATGAAGATGATGCTGCCGCTGTTACAGCTGAACAAAAGGCAGCTGATAAATCAGTATGTGTCATGATAACTCACCTTATATCAGGAATGCGGAACCCTGTATCTATTCAATCTAATATACAAACCAGAAATGTGGGCACTCAAGCAGGGTTTTCATGCTTTTACTGTGACCTTACATTTAAAACAAGTGCAGGTCTTTTCAAACATGATCGTGCAAAACACGCTGTACTCCCATTTAGATGCGTCCATTGTAATAAGGGATACATAACAATGCAAGGATTAACCAATCACTTAAAAGTCAAACATTCTATCGTTGTCAAACAAATAAAAACTAAACAAAACTGAAATAAAGTAACATTTCATACTGAAAATGATTCCATTTTTTTTAATTTTTTATTTTATTTTATTTTTTTTGTATTAATTTAATTTAATTCTTTTTTTCTTTTTAAAAATCTAGATCACACTTCAAAACATTACAACCACAGAAGACAGTGACGAGACAATAATTAAAATGATTCATAGTCTGGTAGAGGTTATGCACGATCCAGTTACCATAACGACTGCACCAGAAAAAAAAGATGTCAGCACTCAGGCAGGTTTGAGGTGCATGAAGTGTGGATATCTTTTCTTTTCCAATTCCACTCTACACCGACATATGAATATCTATCATAGCACTTTCATATATGAATGTCAAATGTGTTCAGCGCAATACAAGAAAATGGAAGCTGTGTTGTATCATATGAAACAAAAACATGTGATTCGTATTTCCCATATAAAAAAATAAATATTTTGTATTACTCATATGTTTTGGTCAAATCTGTCATAAAATATAAATTGATATACTAAATTTGCAGACGGAGAAAGACGCGACCATGCCTGAAGCCTCCCATAGAAGCCCTTTCACCACCACTACCCCAACATCTTATGATGTTAGAAATGACACAAACATAGAATCAGATAAGGTGAGGGGAAATATTAAATTAATATAACAAAACAATTATTAATTTTCCATGGCATATATTCAGAACTAAATCAATTATACTCAGTATTAAGCAATACTCAAAATAATCATATGAAATACACTTGAAATATTTTTTCCCAATATACCATACTTAACTGTGATAAAAATAATACTATTATATTTATAAGCATGTTTTATTTTATTATAGACGACTGGGATTGAGTTAGTCACTGCTTTAGTGAGCGGCATCTCCTCCGGACTTCTGATAACGGTCGTCGTGGTGTTAGGCTGTTGCATAAAGCGGTGGGTGGGGGTTATACCCTCTGCATCTTGTGAGTAGTTACTCCAAATAACATTTTCTTTTGCATTTCTCTCCTTTATCTGTATCATATCGTCATTAATATATTCACAATGCTGTATGCATGTAAAATAACACATTAAACTAATCTAGCTATAACAGATTAAAGTAATCTAGCATGCCGTGTGTAGCATGTAATCTTTTCGCATGTAGGTAAATTTCTGCATATCTTTTTGCAGTGAATACAAAATATGATATTATGATGTGTAGCTTTTCATCATATATCTTTGTTTCATACAAGTTTGAAATATTAACGTTATGTTTTAAAATTTATAGCAGAAAAAGACTGCAAGAATCCAGAAGACCTCGTACTCCCATCTGGCTCGGTTACCCCGACGAGGAAGACAGCGGATCAACACTCCAAATGGAAACAATGGAGACACCGTCTTGCTGTTCTCAGGGGGAGAGTGAAGTCTAATGTGAGTATATGACAAAATAAATACAGAACAACAACAACAACACCAATAATATAGTACAAAATATTTATTCAAAATATTCGATCAACAATATTCGGATTATGTAGTTGTATTAACCCATCACCAATTACCAGTACCTTATAAAACTGTAATATTTGCAAATATCATACAGAACAAATGAATTGGTTAATATTCCACTGTCACCATTCTAGATTCAGAAACTGTGTACAATCCTGGGGTTAACATATACAGAACGGCTACAACCGATTTAGTCAGGTTCGCTTTAAATCTCAATTCTAACCTGGTGTTAGCCTTTCTTATAATTGGGAATACTCCATCTTTCAAGTCGAGATGATTTTGAACGTTGAAACAGAACAAACAATTACCGTTTGCAAAATCTTTTTTAGAGAAAGAACTCCCTTGACCTCTGGTGACTGACAGGAATGCTTCGTATTCTTCTGAGAATTTGTTGTTACCAAAATCGGGTTCCATAGGTCTGTCTGGAACGCTGTGAGATCCTACTTGCAGTGATATGTAGTTCACATTGAAATGTTCAAAATTAAAAGGGGACTTTGTTAAAGAACCTGTGTATGCATCCGAGTCTACTAAACCCAGTACAAGAAGGGTTGGTATGCGGTCAGCAAGAACTTGGGATATAGAAAAAGAGTTTACGTTAGCTGGAATTACATGATTTCTCATATACACTCTAGGATATGCATATGTCGCGTTTTTCCCGCTAGCCAATAACTCACTATGACGCACTAAAACTTCTGCTCTGATTTTTACATATGTCACAGTGAGGTACATACTTTCTATTTTCACTTTATACTTTGTATCAGCAGTGCTCGCTATAAGTCTAAAAGCATCTAAAGACTGATAAAAAGTAAGATATATGTTCATCCCGTTGATTAAAAATTTGTTCAATTTCTCTATGTATTCTAAACCTATAGGACCCTTCACAACAATAGAGGATCCAGATTTAGTTAGTGAGTGTCTAGCGATCAATCCAGCATTGGGATTTTCCACTTTAGCTGTCGGTGTGCATGTTCCAACTCCTTGGGTCGAATCTTGAAAATATCCACGCTGTTCACCTACTGAGGTCTTGGCTTCTTTGTCCACCATAAGCAGCATTTCTATGTAGTTCTTGTAAGGTGCCATAGATCCTACGTCAGGATTTATTTCAGTTCCCGACATTGTAACTGCTACTTGGCTGAAAATACTGGTCAAAGGTAAATTGGAAAGTGACACAAGATCTGTTTCACTTACTGTGTCATCAACCCCTTTAACAATTTTCATTTCAATTGTCATTGATGTATTAGCTCCATCTATGTATCCGCTGGTATATGGTTCGATTCTATATACTATCGGTGATCCTTCGCTTATGGCTGATTTAGGATAATACCTGACTCGTTCAGTATCTAATATCGACGTGTCCATTTTTGGCGGATCAAAAACTGCAAGTTTAGAGGAAAATCCCTCTTCACTCTCACTGAACTTGTACTCTTGCATATTGATGGGTTTTTGGTTTCTAGTCTATTTTTTCTTCGACTTCTTACTTCCACTCAGCTTGGTCTTTGACTGAGTATTTCTTTTGCGCTGCAGTCTTTTTATAGTTCTTCCGGTGGTGGATGTCTTTTTATTACTACGCGAGGTAGAAGGAGCGGACTTCTTTCTTGTTGTTGTTTTCTTTTTTTTAACATGACTGGTGGATGCCATGTTAAATGTTATATTTTGTGTATCAGGACCGTCAGCACGTTTTTCTTTTTCTTTAGTTTGCTGTAAAACTTGTTGTACAGGAGATATTATCTTTGGATGTACTATTTTCTTGTCCGATTTTGATCCATTTTTTCCATTTGTTACTTTATGGAATGTATGTAATCCTGTGTCATCTGTGAAAATGTCAGAATTTGCACTCCTACTTTTAGATTTAGGATCTATGCTCTTACTCCAACTCCCTACACTTATTCCGAGAGGGACTAAAACCATTGTAAACTGTATTATATTCTCCTCCTTATGTGAAGCGTGCAGTGCGTGACCAAGTTGGGGACTGTCACCGACTTCCCAGCGCTGTCCTTTAAATACAGATGCACGTTGCACAAACGTTCCTGTGTCAGCGGGATATATCTCACGTGACCTGGTTGGAATACGCCTTCCTGACAATCCTTCAGTCTCACTGATGATAATATATTAAGCTGTGTTCCATTTAACACTGAAGGTTCAACCACGTCACAACACAGAAGAAGAAGAGAATTTAGTTTGGTATTTAAATCACTGTAACTTAGATTTATTGTATCAGTACTTTCCATAGAATTAACCGCATTTCCAGGGGTGCGGGTACTAATGTCAGCCATACTAGTATTATTTTCTCCGTCATCTGAAGTTATTCCAGTAGAAGGTGGACTATTTGGAGATGTATTCACGAGTTCACTCGGCTGTTCCTCTCTGGACGTTTCATCTTGCTCCGTGCTGTCTGTGGCTGATCTTCTGTGAATTAGTGGGGGTTCTGTTTCCATGTAAATATCTATTAATCCAATTTGCCATGATTCGTTTCTACTGAAGAAATATGAAGTTGGTAAAGTCACCACGAAGTCGGTTCCTTTTTTGTTGGTATGAAATCCAGAGTTGTTATTAGAGTTGAGATAAATGTACATGATGATGTTATCCTGACGAGGGATTCTATATGTCTGACAGCTGTGACTCGGGGATCCACGTATTAAATCTTTTGGACCACCCCAACCATTTCACCAACACCTCTACCCTGCGGTTCTTTTTTCCTCCGACTGTCCTCCTTTCTATTTCTTTTTCCACTTCATATATTGTTTCAGAATCCGGCGTAACTAATGTTTTTTGAAGTTCCTCCTTGTAAAACTCTCCAACTATTATCTCATTATCCCAAGACTTTATTTGATATTTCTGAAATCCTTGATGCATACGTCTTTTGATTATAGTGTATATCATTTTACTCCATGAGTGGTCATAAGCTCTGTGAAAAGATTCTCTCAAGTATGAAATCCTTACTCTATCCCCTATTTCGAAAATATAGCGTTTGTTTGGGCCAGTTTTCGTAGCTTTATCGTTCCTCTTATATTGCCAATGCCATAACTCAGATTTTTCCGTAGCACACATCGCGTCAGTAGGGGTAGAATTTAATGCAGAGTGGATAGAGTTATTGTAACCGTGTGTTACATCCTGTAATGTATCAACCCAGTTAAAGTTGTTGTTTGCTCGGAACATTCTAGCAATCCTCATTCTCAATGTTTGAATAACACGCTCTCCATGAGATGTTTTTATCTCATTACTAGTCAAATAGTGTTTAATTGCACGAGATATAAAGAATTCTTTCATAGTTTGATTGACAAACTCGCTCCCATGATCACTCCTAATACTGGCTGGTTCTTCGTTATGAGAAAAAATATCTTGATATGCCTGTTTTACTATTACGCCTTTCAAAGCGGTCAATGGTTGGGTGTATAAAAATCGTGTAAAAACATCTATGCACACTAAAATGTAAGCGTAACCATGATTGTCTTCCTTATGATATTTCATGGAAAGACAATCACAATCCCACATTTGATCTTTGTAGCTGACAATAACTTTAGGACGTTTAAATGTCTTTCTTGCAGGTTTAAAAACAGCATAAGCATCTTGTGATGCTAGCCAGTTTTTTATCCTCGTTAAAGTTATTTTATGTTGACCTTCAGATTTAACCGCTTTATAAACCGTGTTAGCACCTGTGTATCCTGCTGCATGATTAGCATCATAGTATATACTGTTCAAATAGTCATTTATTATTTTATCTTCTTTTTTTTGAGCCATAATATAAAAATATTTTAATAAGTATTTAGTTCTATGTTTTATACAATCCTCTCCATCCCCCTGGATTCTTTCCAGCGTTTGTCCTCTTAGGTCTTGGGTTGTGACGTAATACAGTGGAAGAGTCAGACGGTGTAAATCCTGAGTCAGCTTTTTTGGATACAGAGATATCTTCAGATATAATTTTTGATCCTTGTGATGATTTCCCTGTTTCTATTTTACTGATAATTCTCTTTTTTTCAGGCGGAACGCCAGGTGGTGGCAGCCGCGCAGAAAGTGCTGGATTCGATGACAAAGGCTCCTGATCCTCCTTCAGACCCCGTGAGTTCTGAACACCTCGATTCACCAACTGGTTGTGACGCTGCACAGCTACATCTGACTCCTTTTCAAGACGCCCGTCCCGAGTCCCCTGTACCGAGTCTTTACCCAGAGAAACAGCTGGCCCTAATCCGCGGTGATGAACTGGAACCGACAGCTCCTGTGATTGAACCTGTGAACCATGAGTGTCAGGATAAGGTTGGTCCTGATTTAAATCAGGAGACGTCTTCTCTCCCACAGAAGGTAGAACAGGAAGCTTCTTCTTCTGATGTGCTCCAGTCAGATTACTCACATTCCACATCGAGCCCCACTCACCCAAGTTCGACTGAGGACTTAATACAGGACTTGAGACCCTCTTTAATGGTTCCTTCTCCAGGGTGGCGGCCTGCTCCTCGTCAGATGTCTCTTCCTCCGAATCCACACTCAAACTCAGTTCAGTTATGGTACTCTCCGGATCATTACGTGCAGCAACCTGTACCTCACGATTCCCCCTTTCATCAACAGGACGATCGATTTGACGTGATGTCAAACAACTGTGGTTCCCCTGTCCTGATGCCTGCCCCTCCGAGACCGGGGTCAATGACTTTTGGTGCTCCACACCTCTCTTCCAACGACGTCGTGCATTCCCAGCAGGAAGTTCAGTATGATTCTCCTGTCTGTGATCCTTACGTCCCACGTTTACCTGCCGGTCTTTCCCGTCAAGTAACAGGTCTGGTTCGGAGGTTGGGGATCCCGAGATGTCAGAAATCGCGTGATGCTGAGATGCAGATTCGTGAGGTTCTGAGTGAACTGAACTCTCCGAGGAAGAGGTTACAGGTGTCTGCCTCTCCTTCAGATAGTTCCTCTTCTTCATATTCTTCTTCTGAGACAATACGTGCTGCTCATGATGAGGAGGAAGAGGGGAAGGATGATGTAGCTCGGTCAGCGGATGCGAGGACTCAGCGGTCGGACTCTCACCTTGTGAAGCAGATTTGTGATGAACACGGTCGTATTCCTCCGCTGTATGGCCGTCTCCGACCGCTGAGTCTACGTCCATAGAGTTTGTAAGTATTAAATCCTTCTTATGATTTTTTATTGTAGTATATTCTTCAAATGGTATCGTGATATATTTCCTCATTATATTATATTATGGGCAGCAGTTTCTTTTTTACTGAAAGTAGTACTTCCAGTATTTTAATATGATATTTCTGCAGTATTGCAAGTCGTTTTTCTATACTGACTTGTTTATCCGATAATGAGGTCAAAACCTTATTGTGTATTTGTATAAGATCCTTTGTTTTTCTGCTTACCGGTAGTCGTAAAATATTTCTAACAATCTCAGAAATACACTCCACCTGCTTGTTAGATGCTGTTACAAGAAGACCCTCTGCCTGAACTTGGTCACTGGTCAGAAGTAATTTCAAGTAATATTGACAATGTCTCAATCTTTTGGACATGATGTTGAAAATTATGTATGCGTGTGTGTGTCAGTGGGATGTGTGCAGCCGTGAAATCCAATGTGAAATGAGGAGTGATGGGTAGTATACACTTTATATATCGGACGCACGTACCAAGGAATGCACAGAGAAACAGAGACACACAGACAGACACACAGACAGGCATACTTCTTACTCATATGTTATGAGATTTTCTCCTGGAAAAATGTTAGTGAAAATCCTAGCTTTCATACGCGGAGAATGTGACACCATGTGTCTGCTGACGTCACTAGGATGAAGAGAAATAAGCTGATATCCGTAAGCTTTTTTTAGAACACAATCACGATAGCTATTTTTTAACGTGTCTCCTAATCCAGTTTGTTTAGCCAATACATTTATCTGACTGACGTCCCTTGGATTACAAAGCACAAAGAAATAATGCGTATTCATAGATAAATTACGACTGCATTTTCCTTGTGCATACAAATTTTGTGCAATATATAAAACTGAAATATATTTATGGTGAGCATATTTTGTAAACAAATTTTGAGCTTGTACACTTTTAACTACTTCTTCCATTAAGTCATCCAATACCACAATGCAATGTCTTGATCCGTCTGTAAAAATGTTCAGATCTTCTTCATTTGGGATTCCTCTTCTAAATTTGATCCCAGGTACTGTACGTCTCATTTCGGAAAAAAGAGGTTGATCCACTGTCATGCAGTACAACACCTCATGTACAGGCGTATCATATATGACATCCTTGAATTTCAATATTCTGTGAACAAGAGTAGTTTTACCACTTCCGCTGACCCCTGAAACACAGCTATTGCATGGTGATTTCAAAGGAGGGAAAATAGATCCTTTTATTTCCTCCACGTAGTGATCCATTGTCAAATAATCCAATATAAAGGGTAAGATGTGAAGTTGATCAGCACTGCGCTTCAACTGACCTTATTACTTATGTACATAGTACAATATAGCTTTCAGCTGTTCATGAAATCCAGGTCACATCTTAAGTTGTGCCAAAAAATGCTCATCATATCCGTGCCAGGAAAAGTTTGTGGATGTGATATTTCGGCCATTTTTGAACTGAGCCCGCATGTGAAATATCCATCAGTTCTATATCCGGGTTGTACAATTAAATAGTCTTTACTATCCTTTAAAGTTGAAATAGTTTGATATTTCATCATATTAATTTTCTGCCATAGAATATTTTGCATGATTTCATCCCGATCTGTATACCATGACTGCTTCAGTTCAATCATATTTATTAGCTTTTTTACCTTCATATAGTTTTTTGCTTTCAAAATATCCTCAGCAATGTCATCTCTTTCGTTGTAAACAGCCATTTCATATGCAAAAAGATGAGCAGCGGATGTGAAAACAGCTCCATGTTTTTGTAATGCAGCTTGATAATTTAAAGAAATACAGTGTTTTTCATCTTTCAGTACAAACGTATTATATTCTTCCCATGGATTTAATACTGATTTGAGGGGAACCGTATCAATACCATTTGGCATAACAGTTCTTTTCACATAAAAAAAATTAAACCCTTTTCTTTTCTGTCTGTACGTCATAATTGTGTTATTCATAGGTTTGAATCCGATGTTTTCTGCTGATCCAATTTCTCTGTCCTTTAGTGCTTTTTCATATAACTGTTTAGAGCCGGTTACAGCTGTATTATTTATTCCCTTAGCTTTAACACAGTCTGGTTCATTCTCCCGTGTAAGATGATAAGTTTTAGAAGCCAGAGCAATAATTTCCACCCCAGACGCTTCTAACTTGAAAAGACCACGTTCCCTTTTGTCATACTTCATGTGTTTTGCACAACACTCTCTAGGAAACCATATATCATTACCTGCTCTGAATGGTTTTCCTGTTTGATCAAAATCATAGCAGTGATTATATATAGAATCATTGTATTCTTGCAATTTACTTGGTTTAATCACATCACGCAATGTTTTACCCGCAATACTAAGGTAAAGGCTGTCAGTGTCCATATGAGTCACCTCATAATCTTTCCGATCCACATAATAATCGATACAATCATAATAGAATTGTAACATTTTTAACTTTGCAGTTTGTAGAATTGTAAAAGCTAATTGAATAGGTATATCTAGTTCTATTTTCTTTTTAGTCTTCTCTATTTCAAAAATGTCACCCGGTAAATCTGTGGAGGATTTAAATGAAGGATCATTTACAGCTAAATGTGCGGAATTAACGCTATGCACATATTTTACATCCGAATGTTTAGTTTTATCTAAAAGAAGCGAACCGTAACTAGCATTTCCAAGCACTTTACATGTTTCTCCTAATATTTGTTTAGAAGGATCTATATCGCCTTGTCGTCTGGAAGTAGAGATATAATCACAAAATCCCTCAAAGCACTTTTCAAACCGATACTCTACTACATCATACACCCTAGTAACTTCTAATCCTCTTTCTAAATACCATTTTAGCAAATTACTAGCTAAAAATATTTTTTTCGCAGCCATTCCACCTACTAGTAGTTTTCGTGTATCCGAAAATTCACCTGAAAGTTGTGAAAGACTGTAACTCTGCATAGTCGGTCCCCACTCATTGAAATGAACATTTGAATTGCAGAAAATAGGTGACATTTCACTGAAATAATCATAAGGACTGACATCCCTTTCTTTACCTTGTGGCCACTTTTCTGGAACTTTTATATCCACTTGAATAAATCCTGTCAGTGTTCCATTTTCCACATTTTGTAGTATAGTCTCAGTGCTGACAGGTCGAGGGTGTGACAAATAAAATTCAGGAAACATATTATTTATGTAAGATCGTATAGATGGATTTTGTTTTTTCATCTTTGCAAATTCGCATTCATATATAACATTAAGATTTATATTTCTTTTCCTAATATAATCTTCACGTTCATATGTGGTCTTTCTCTTTTTTTCTTGAATTCTCATTGTTTTTTCGCTGTAAATGTTCTTCATTCCTCCATTCGCATTCCGATTAAATCCACATACCTCAGGGTCATGTCCATGAGTCCAACATCCGTTAAATTCATATCCCTGAGAAACTGGATCACCGTTATCATTCACACAGGTAGCAAACCCGTCCAGCTTATATGGACCCACGGGGAATTCTTTTCCTGAATTCAATTTATGCTGTATATCAACATTGTGTTTGTCGGCCATCCAATTCATCCATTGATACATTTCTAAATGAGACCAACTAACTTCAGGTTTAAATTTTTTTTCTTCCAATCTCCTAATTGGAAATAGAACAGGTAGTTCCTCCCCTAGCGCGAATAAATAAAGACCGTTACAATCGTACCCTTCAATTGAGCCGCATATGCGATCTGAATTTGCACGAATAAAACTTTCTCCAACCTTTGCGTGTCTTTTAAAGACGATGCTGGGTCCTCCGAAAGCACATTTTTTAATTTTATGATATATGTCCTCATATGTTCGATCGAAACTGGTAAAGTATTTGTTGTTGTTGTTTGAATGTTTAAAAAGAAGTCGCCTCGCCACTCCGGGAGCTGATATTGCCACTTTGAAAACATCCACACCCATGTCGAAATAGTATTGCTGAAGCTTCTCCGCGCCTTGTACGAATGGAGCAGTATCTAAATTTGCATAATGCTCTAAGAAATGATGAAATTTAGACATTCCTTTCTCTTTCCATATCTGAAGTAGCTCATTATATTTTGTGACTCCATCCTTTGGTTCCACTCCTTTCCATCCTGATTTGATCCACTGTTCATGTTCAGCGTTTAAAACATTACAGTTTTTTAATTTGGAAAAAAATGAATGGTAGCCGGGTAACTGATTGAAATAAAGCTTATCCACACTGTCGAACCACTCATATGGAAAATAACTTTTTGATTCTTGGACATCATACGCCTGTAAGAATTTGGAATAGCTGCAGCCGGCAGCTAAGTAGTTACTGAGATCCAAAAACTTATATTTTGGATTACATATAGCTGTATATTGATTGCATTTTTTTACAACATATGTATGATCTGCAGCTAGTTGTAAATGTTTTGGGAAATATTTCTTGATCAAGTTTAAATCATATTTGGATGAATTAAACCCCAAAATAGGTAAACATGACATATAGTTCTCAAACTTAGAGAGTAATGCTGCAACCCGGGCAGCGTGTAATGTACGTGTGGTGTCATGATCCATGCCTCCAATATCATGGGTAAATGTTTTGTGAATGATATTAACTCCATCTGGGTAGCAGGTGTCCTGTTGAATAGTGTGAGATCCCATTGTTTCACCTGTAATATCAGACAAAGGGAATTCTGCAGCATGAGTTTTTAAAACCTGATACAGTTCACACCATCTAGATTTGGCTAGTTCAGCAGTTCTTTCTTGTATCTTTTCCAATTGGTCGCACATGTTTTTTACTAATTCATCCGGATCTTGCTGTATTATGCAATCAGGTTGTGTGAAACCTGGAACATTTGAACATATACTGACACATACCGGTATATGCTCCGTAGTGATCTGAGTATTTGCTGTATTAGCGGATGCATGAATAACAGGTTTTAAAACCGATTCAAAATCGTACACCGCAAACCATGGAAAATACTGTAACTCCGGTTTTATGCTGATACCTAAGGTTTGACGGATATCGTCGAAAATAGATAATTTCGGTGTATAGATCCCCCCAGAAAATGTGTAGGAAACTCTGTCTGTGCAAATTTTTTGATGGCGGGTGCAATTGTCTGTCCGTTTGAAAGCTCGTGCACAAAACCTACATGCATATTTTTTAGCATAAGCACTGAAATTAGTGATCAAGCTAAAATGATGATTGTGCACATTTAAGTAGATGGTTTTATCGCTGTGATACTCCTGTGTAAGACAAGAATTATATACTCTTTCACATGTATCCTGCTCAGAAAGTGTATACACAAACACTTTAGTTTTGAAACATTTTTCAAAATCTGGTAAATCTTCAAAAAATATACCTTTGTATTTCCCAGCTATATGGGGGAGATCCGTGACACCAAGTGCCTCCTGATATCGCTTCCATTGATAATAATACATTTTTGTTCTTTTTTCTAGGTTTCTATGTTTATTGTAGGACCATGCTAAACATCTGAAAGCACATAGATGGTCTTTGTACTCTTTTCTTCTACTAGATGAAATCATGGAAACGATAGCATGATGTTGATATAAATACCTAGGGAGTTTCTGAAAATTCTTTCTCTGTCTTCCATGTCCTATCACATATCCCATTCTATAAACAAAATAGGTGATATTTGTTATGTACACCTTTTCCCATTTTGTAGACTGACCATATTTACTTGTAATATATTCAATTGAAGTGGTATCCTGGATTTGATGTAAAAGATCTTTTATATTATCAGGAGTGGATATCCTGAAAGGTAGATCTAATATTGTATTATTGTAATAAGCTGTAAAATATCTATATTCACCGGTTTCAATGTTCCTCAATATTGTTCCAAATGCTAAATTGACTTTAAAAGAATGAGGTTCAGTGGTGATGATTCTTTCTAAATGTGGTATGAAAATAGATGTGTCTCCTTGGAAGTCGTCTAAAGGAAAATTATATACAGCTCTAATGACTCCTATGTCATGAGATCCCTGTATAGTATTTCTGTTTTCCTGATATGTATGCATGAACCTTTGATTAATGATGGAATTACCACGTTGATCCCGAGCTACCCACGGTGGGTCAATGGTGTTATCCTTTTCCCAGGGCATGGTCATGTCAGGGTTATCTATTCTATCCACGACGTGAGGTACATGATGTTCTCGTACTCTATGAGTATGAAGTTTATAATGAGCATCAAAGGTTTCTTCACAGTCGCAGCATTTTAATAATGAGGTATTTGCCTGAATTACATCACCATGTTCACGTTTTCTGTGAGCTGCTAATTCTCGGTATGTGTTGAATGTGTTGTCACATGCATCGCAGTAAGAAGGACGTTTTTTTGGTAGATGATGTGAGTGATGATGTTTTTGTAACATGTTAATATCTGAGAAATGTCTCTTACATCGTGTGCATCTGTACCCCGCAGTATGACGAGATACAAGATTGCATTCTGTACAACCATTTTTGCATTGTTGTATATATGATTCATCCTCATCCTGATTCACTTGACGTAACTGTTGATTAAGTAATAGTTCTTGTATTTCTTTTGCTCGATTGGAAAATGATTGTTCAGTCTCCTGTTGAATTCTTTCATAGCAATGTGATTCATGATTATTGAGAGCACGCTGTGAAGATAGAAGGGCGTTACACAATCTACATTGATATTGAGTTCCTGAGCATGTTTCCTGATGTCTTCTTTTAGTCAATGCTGATGCAAAGTGACGCCCACAGATGATACACTGCTTGTCCTATTGATAGTAAAATTAAAATATTGCATTTTATATATTGCAGAAGCTGAGGATCAGGAAAAGTCATACGAACTTGTACATGGATGCATATAAGCTATAATATCAGTATTATTTTCATGACATATCGGGTTTGATCGTAGAACATTTTGAAAAAAAGTAAGTGGTTTTAACTCTGTCTGTTTAGATTTAGGTGAACATATTATATAGATATAAGAGAAAGAAATACATCTGTTTGTTATACATGGAGAAAGGTTTTGTATTAAATAAGATTTATATATATATATGTAGTGATTTATATCATTTTGATATAAGACTTACCATTTTGATACTGGCTAAGTATAGCGTTTGAATGTAAGATTTATATGTACCCGGTTGCACAGGTATTGGCTGTGTAGGGATTTGGTGCTGTTCAGTGTATTTATATAGGGGGTCGCATCGCCGTATTCATGAAATAGTCATAGATATGGTAATGTGTAGGTCATGATCTATGTATAACACTATATTGGGCGATCAGCATGCATAACTGTACAATATAAAAGAAATATATATATAATATCCCAGTTGTTTGATTACGAAAGAAATAAATAAGCTATTTTGATACTTTGCATTTCATTGTTTATTTCCAATACAGTTGATACATAATATAGTATCGAGATGAACATGGCTAAAAATATAATATTGTATTGTTATATTTTGAAAGTATTATTTGTACAAGCAAAACCGCATCCTGTAGGCTCTTTTTTACTTTGGAGGACATCATCCAATTTATCCTGTAGAGTAATTAGCAAGTGATGCATGTCTCGTATCCGTGTTTCTAAACATGCTAAGTTCTTCATGGTTTCCGCTTCAAAAAGTGAAACCTCTATTTCCCGATATGCATCGTCATCTGTAAATAAAAGAGATAAATCAAGATATATATACAAATAAAACATAGATTATATAACCAGTTCTCGATTTAAAGAAATATATATATATATATTTTTTTTTTATGATAGGATATGAAAAGTAAAAGTAGAAAGGAATTTATACATATTACTCACCCTGGGATTTTGAAGATGGATTAACACGGCGCTCAAAAATATCCATATTTTAACTGTATAGCATATGATGGAATTTTTAAAATGGTGCAGATAGAGATGTGTAAATCATTTTTATATGCAACACAGAAAAATCAGACCACTGTGTCTGCTGACGTCACACATATTTGAAATGGAAGTCATGACTATATTCATACTGCATCTATATGTGTATAGGAATACCTACCATTCTAATATTGAAAAGGATAAGTGTGATGGGGTCATCTGCTCGAGGGATAAAAATGGGAGGGTGAGCGATGGAAATAGCAATTACGTTAAGTATGACTTCAGCACTGTATGAACCACATAGTTGTAGAGGGCGCCATCGTATTGCATTTGCCTCATGAATAAAGATATGGGGGATGAATAAATAAGATGACAAATTCCAGGGGATTGATGCTACTTGACCTAATGTTTCACCTTTCACACGGATCAATGCAAATGGTGGCGCCCTCTACGGACACCTACCACTCACAAACACATACAGAACATAGTTAATACAGACACCACTTCCATACACCCCCTCCACACCACCCACCATACTGACCCCATAACACTTAACCCTACACATGTCAATCACATGACACTTGACCATATGAGACCGTGCCAGTTATCACATACCTGAATATAATGAGATGCAGAATGAGTGATATGCTACCATTTATTGAGAATAGTAAGACTTTTCTGTTGGAAATGTACATTTTCACCATAAAAATAGATTGGATGTAGAGTAAAGGATTCCAGAAAATAAGAAAATGTCGTACAGAATATGATAGTTTAATATATATTTCTATTTAGAATATATTTCCAGAGTTATACGGTGATACGCGTTAGTGCTAAAAACTGAAATAATATTAAAAGAATTAAGATAAGATGACGATATGAGATACACTATGTGAAGAGAAAACCATTGATATACTCACCATATGAATGAAGTGTATATTTGTATAGTTATGATGATTGGAAAATAACAGAAAATTCTCATTCCGATTTGTCGCACTGTCCTCACTCAGTATACACTACTGGTGGTTGAAGTAAAGCGGTTAAGAACTTGGCCCCTGACCTCAGACCTGTGTCTGACACAATGATGTATATTTACGAGGAGGAAAGGGGTGATTGTAATACCCGTACCGGATTAAAATAGCGCTCTGCTAGATTGACATATATACACTTAAAAAATATGTTTGCGAAAAAACACTCCCCTCCCACTTTGGGCTCAATGCATAACTCCCTCAGTGACCCTGTTACCATGGTAGAGAGTTAGACATCAAGCTGGTCGAGGGTGAAGAAATTTCACTAAGAAAGTGTACCCACTATCATAGTAGATACTATTATTTGTATAGAAACACTTTAATCTCCCTCTGGCAACTATAGGAGCTGCTGAATTTGCCCACTTTAGGTGGTCTGAATGATTCTTTTGTTAAATGTGGTCCTTGCATGCCAAAGGTAGATGGATAGAGAAGGATTGGTATGTTCCTAAAGCCCTTGTGCCCACCATCCATGGTCCTACATCAATAGGCTTGTGTCCACAGGGCAACAAGGGAAGTGAACGATTTAAGATGTTTGTCATCCAGTGACGGGTGGAAATTAGTTCTATGTATTTCAGTTTTGTCGTCCTGTTTTTTGCTGCAAATGCATGTCCACTAGGATACATAATATATCCAAGAATTATATTTATAGTACATGAGGAAAGTAGTCATTCTCACAGAAGAGTTTTATTGCTCACGTTCTGTACCATGAATACCAAACGTGTATAACTAATACAAGCAGTATACGAATTACTATGTTTTTAGGCCTATACATAATCTTTCTCTCAACAGACTTCCTACGTACCACTGTATCATATTATGGTATTTCCAATGCTCCCCATTAAAATGGATTCTAGCATTTCATGACTAAAGCCTTGAGTATAGGCATTACAGGTACAGTGCCAATTATCTGACTATGGGAACTAGGCATCCTTTTCGCAGAGAAGTATATAGGCCAGAATCTAATTATCTCATTTAGAGAAATTCTGCAGACATTGTCGGGGCACTATAACATTGAGACGTCGCATTGACGTTTGTACCTAATCGGTCAACCATCTGCGTCAGCAATCTAGCGCCCTTCCCCTGTTGGCTAAATTAGAATGAATTGGCCCATTTATATGTGTTACGGCAAACCAGATTCAGACATCATGACCCATCGTAGTGCTTTTCTCTTTATCTATTAAGCCTCCTCCTTCGTTGCCTTCCTAATTCCTTTCCCCTCTGTTCTTTCGTGCATTCACTTTAATTCCCTTCCTCCTTTTCACTCTAATTACCTTCCCCCTTTTTGATTATTTTGCTTCCAATTCCTCAGCCTTGGCCCAATATTTAGATTTAACTTTTCTATTGGGTATATGCTGACTTAAGGTCGCTGTCAGGTTCTGGTGTCTGCTGGTTCTCCGTAGGCTATATGAACGGTGAAGAATGGCCGCCAGTCAACAGCAGCGTTTACCCAAAATGATTGGGTGCCCGCTGACCACTAGTGTAAACCAAGTGCATAAACTGGGTCAATACACTCTCACAACGGAGGTTGCCTATAGTAAGGTACAGTGTGGGACACTCTGAATGTCAGCCATTTTATTGCACTGCCCCCTGTTATATGACATAGGAGGTGGTAGTCAAACACAAAAATGCTTAAAATCTCAAATATAAAGTACTTCTTATGTTCTGGAATAGCAGTGTGTAACTGAATCAGGATATAAGTAAGGTCTGCACCATTTGGGGCATCTAATTTCACTCAGATTGTCCCTAGTACACCCTACACAGCAGGTGGTAGTCAAATGGTTTCCCACACTGTTAGTAATATATCAGAACATCTGTCTGGAGAGTGGAATGACCTAGTTAATGCACGTGGTGTAAACCCCTGTCCAGTGTTCGGAAATTGAGATCTCACTGGGGAGACCAGCACTCAGAGGTTTACATCTTTGTAAATGCCGATCTTTTTTTTTAATGTTTCTGTTTGACATCAAGTTTGTTAACTTCACTACTTCCTCCCAATAGTATCATTCTTATGCGCTTGCCAATCTGCATTATAATTATGTTGAGGAAGGAATACCATTTTAGTAGTTAACCAATTTTTCACTATAGAAGCAAATAATAAGAGACGGGGAGAGGGGTCGACAGAATATTGATGGTACATGTATCTTCATTTGTTTTAGGTAGGGACTTACTGCGCCCTAACCACCACCTTTAGCTAAGTCAAATCCTAATTCATAAGCCAGATCTGTCATTTTCAGAAGTCAGAAAAACATCTTGGTCGATGGTTTTACGAACACGTCCAATAAGGGTTTACCTCCTGACCACTAGATGGCACGACTGCTGCGAGATGAAGGCCCCACACATCAGCAACACATAACCCCCTCCAGGACACAGTTAGTGACGTATAAATGACATCAGATGGACAATGAACACCACCTGGTGGGTATGAGCAGCTCACGTATGAGCAGATCTGCTAGTAAGAGACCAATTTCAGATGTAGTGTATAGTACTTTAGAAGCATGTTGAGCTTTAAGGTGGGTCGCTACTTCTTGTTCAAAGTTAACAGAATTTATCTATTTTCTCTACAGGCAGTCTGAATCATATAGAATCGGAAAATGAAAAGAAAAATGGTGGGGTCCCGAACTGCTCTTTTAAACACAGAATTTTGAAAAATTAAAGTATTTTAACTTTCCTCTACATAATCTAGAAAATGTGTAAATCTTTCGATGATCTTATTTCATATTAGCCATTATGCACAGAAATATAAAACATCACATGTGAAATGCCTATATACTTCTCCCTTTACTGTGAATATAATTTCACAGTTGTATGTCATGGCATTCTGGGTAAAAATATATTTTTTGGTAGGTAAAAGGTAGGAATGAATTGCCATTATTTTGCAGCCTTATTGGCTAAAAATAGTATTCAAAGTTAACAGAATTCTTTTGAACTATCTCAGAATGTTTTTCAGATCCTTTGCTAACTTATGAAAGTAATTTTGACAGCCCATGCAATATTTTAGAGTTCGAGCTTTTGAAGCTAAACATAATGCAAAAGCGGTCTAAATCTTACATTTAAAGCCAAAAATTATGTGTAAATGGCTAAAATCAGGGTATAAAATTGTCACATTTTATACCCATTATTATTTTAAGCAACATAGTTTTTTTTTGTTTAAAAATAATAAATATTTGGACGTGTTTATTTGACGAATAATTTATGTATACAATGGTAATCCATCCACAGGTGGTCAGCTGACAATGATAACGTGTATCTTATGTAGTATAATACAGTAGCTTTTAGTGCACATGTTTCTACTCAATGAGATAACGATATAATCGTTGAAGATACATTAAGTCATGGCATGTCAAATAAACAGTCCTGGAAGGCCTTCAGCCAATGCCTGGTTTTAGAGACCTACCAATGAATTTCACAGTAATTATCTAACAATATGTTTAATAGTATAATGGCATTAGCAAGACAGAAGACATCAATATGTTTCAACAATATGTAAAAGGGTGTGGTTGAACTTCATAGGGAAGTACGTTTTCACTAAAAAAAAGTGGGGTTTCAGTACCGGTATAGAAAATTATATGCTTGAAAAAAAAGAAAGAAAATGGTGAGATCTATATCATTCTAGATAATGATTTATTAAATAAATAATGTCAACGTTCAAACTTGTGATAACATAACAAATATTATTGGTTAAAGTCCTATAAAATGCCCAATTTGGTCAAAATACCCCAATTTATATGGCTGAGTAACCATGTACAACTATCGGGTTATCTAATATTAGCTCATTCGGATACACTTAAGCTGTAGGGGTTTATTATTACGGGGAACCATACATAATTATACATACTATATCATTCTACACTACTCAGTTCGGGTTCAGTTCAGGTCACCTGGATGGCTAATGCCACCTGTCCCGAACCTGTCCCACGCGGTTATCTGTTATGTAAGCCGACGCCAGGGATCCTGTTTCTTTGCCACTAGGTGGTGTGAGTGTTACCTATACCCTCTATTCTGTATGGGGCATCAGGTAATCTTTTCCCATTAATTGTACTGGATCTCGTTCCCAGGTGTCAGCACTGGTCATCTACCCCACTATATAAGGCAGCCCATGACTCCGCCGCAAGGACTACACCCTCATTATGAGGTCAATCAAAGATGACAACCTTATTTTTTCTTGCGGCTCTGCCGCAAAGACTACAACCTCATTATGAGGTCAATTAAGGAACAATTTCTTTTTTTGCCTTTCTTCCCACATATAACTTCCAGACATATAGACAACCTGACAAGCAAGACAACGATACGGCATCATTGTTTCATCTCTATCATTGAACTCATCCATCACAAACTCGCACTCCGCTCATCCCTTGGCGTGGCTATTACCGCGTCTTGAATGCCTGTCACCACCGGTGGCTTTAAAAGTTATCGTATCGTATCGTATCGTACCTGATCAGGGCCCAGTCTTTGAACCAAGCCCGGCTTGGACGCTGATGCTTCGCGTTCCACTCTCCTTTACTTGTCCCTATCTGGGCTATGCCCCACTACTGTCCGACGTGGAGGCCTAGAGTAGCCTACCCCTGTGAATCCAGTTTAGATCCCTTAAACTCTAACTATGGGCCCAGTTCTGATCACAGGTCTGAGTGACTCAAGTCACCTGTCCTGAACCTGTCATTAACCTTGCCCCAAACCTGTTCCTAGCTACACATCTCATCGTGATCATCTAGTCCTGAACCACACCTTTAGCTGTTGTAAGCAGGATACCTGAATAAAGCGTGTTCCTTATCTACAAAGCAGAACTGGGTTTGTTGATCAATCTATCGCCTACAAAGCTATATATGCACAGATACCTGCGCAGTGTGTCCATATTGAAGAGGTAGCGATCGACCTGAAGTTTCATGAATCTATCATCTGCCCATAAGACACAGATTATGCTACCTCTGTACTCTTTATGTATTTCTTTACCAGTATGTTTACCATTACAGCTGCTAAGGCAAGAAAATGTGTTCCTAAGAAATCTTATAAGTTCTGTTAAAAATTCGAATATAAGGATCCCCCCCCCCCCTACAAAAAAGGGGAGAACCATGCTAGATTCGGCCTTGTTCTGTAGCTAAGGTCATGTTGCTTGAGACGCCTTGTTTTTTTACCTAATGAACAACGAGGTAAGAAAAAGTTCAACCATTCTCTGCAGCATAGAGGTTAGAGAGTAATTGAAATCGATCTCAGACCAAGGGAGCACCCCGTGAACATCCTCGATTGCTTGGTGATACTGTCAGACAGTTGGGTTAAAAGGTGAAATTGTTTGGTGTTCCTCCACCCCTGCACCATCACACAGTCAGCTTCTTGTAACAGTGTGTGATAATACACCATGAAAATGACTTTGGGACACGAGGGATAAAAATCAAGTGAAGCATGAAATAGTGAAGGCAACCCGGAGAAAGCCTACTGTATAGAAAGTGACAAAAGAGCGGGATCCAACCAGCGTTATTATTACTCCCAGTGCTGGTGATATTTTTAATCATCCATGTGAGGGAAAAACGAATTTTAGGTTGATGTAGGTAATACAAGAGAAGTGGCTCGACCAAGGATTGAACTCACGACCTGTGATGTTGGAGACGGGCCCGGATCCTTTGCGCCACAGAGCCGGTGTTACGAACTTTCATATTGGGATATATCTCTACTCTACTTCTCAAGTGATTAATTATAATTTGTAAAGGTCTGGGGTTCGCCTCCCAATGCTGGTAATATTTTTAATCATCCATGAGAGGGGAAAACGAATTTTAGGTGGATGTAGGTAAAACAAGAGAAGTGGCTCGACCAAGGATTGAACTCACCACCTGTGGAGACGGGCCATGATCCATTGCACCACAGAACCAGTGTTACAAATGGTCATATTGGGATATAAGCTACCTCTGCCATGTCTCTATTCTCTCCTTGCACATAAGGGGGGCGCTGTGATCGACGTCGTGTTTCAACGCAACTTTTGCCTTTTTCATGGTTCTCAGAACGAGGCAAAGGCAGTTACGTCTGAATCGACGGCAAATCAAACTCTCCCATTCTGGTATTTACCATCGTTATTTGTCGTAATTGTGAAGGATATGTAAGCAGACTATTAATTTAGGGCTATAAACATTCCTACTACTCTAAAAACGATAATAGTTTGACAGAATGAGATTTGTTTTGATGCCACCGGAACTGTATTATCGCCCACCCTACTTTCAACTGTAAATATCTCTGGTAATTTACCATTTGTGGCCATAAAAAGCAGATTACCTGTTGATTCTATTCCGAAGTCCTCTCCACTAATGTTTTCTAGGGTCAAGGAACCATAGATAATTTGTTTAAGGCCATTTTAGATCGCCTCTAATGCTAGAGGGTAGGAAGAACGCTGGCTGATAAGCTTCAACCTCGTTTTCAAATTTTTGACTGGTTCCCGACCTTTCCCTTGCTTCCACTTGCTGGTAAGGCTACGCCCGGATAACATCCGGGACGCAGGTAACAATGGCGATTCCGCGCAGGGAGAGAATTAAATGAGCTACAACCTTGTTGCTAAAGATCCCTAATGAGAGGTGGCTAGGCCAAGGATCGATCCCATGACCTCTCGTGTACATATTACAGGCAAAAGTGCTGTAGGTCTACAAGTCACTACCGTAACCTGCATCTACAGTAACATAATTGTACATGTACAGTAACATTTGCTGTATTATTTTTCTCATTTTCCTCGTGCAGAGTGGAATTTCAACTTATGAAGGATGGAGCTTTCCTAGGCATGGCCTTTTATTAGTCCTCAGAATAAAGAAACAGGTGTTTATAGGTGTGTATCATCGGAAAAGGAACACTAAACCTAGCCCACAAATGTCCATGAAATCCGGGGAGCGGGGGGAGGGAGCAATACACATGCAAGATATTTCCATCACACAGGTCTCTAATCTCATTGCAATAATAACATCTTTTTGCAAGTAATATTCGTACAAAATACATCAGAAGTATAAAATGGACTCACACTGGTGGTATGCGCAGGTTCAAACTTGTTACACAAATATAGTTTTCGTTCTAATAATACCATGGTAGATTTACTGATTGTTTACATCTTTTGATATTTGATTCTCATAGATAATTTCCGATGAAATTATTTTGCCGATTGCAACAAGTCACCTTTCGCTTTTAGGAATTACAAGGACACCCCCGCAATGAATCCATCTCTCAAACTAACCACTCACACACAATAATAGGATTTCTAGTGACATTAGCGATGTCTGCCTAAAGAATGGCTTTTCCATGTGTTCTGTCCCTTTGAGAACTTATACAGTAAAATCTCGTTATAAGGAGCACCTTTTGGCAAGGCACATTTGCTCGTTGTAACCAACCTTCCTTGTAACCGATTTTGGTCATAGTATATATATATATGTAAGAATATAGTGACATTTAAAGAAGAAAGAAATGCAATCCCGGCCATCAAAGCTGTTTGATACTCCATTTTACCAGAACCACGTGGGAGACACAGTTGACACCTTTACCTTTCTGTGTGTACCCCCTGGGCCACCGACATCAGAGGGGGAAGTCCTGACAAAGTCCCCCCCTCCCCCTCCCCCTCCCAGCTCCGTACCTAAGCCCCTGTGCCGCCCACATCACAGGGAAGTCCTGACAAAGCCCCCCCCCTTCACAGGTCCGCACCTACACTCCTGTAGGCCCCCACACATCACAGGGAAGTCCTGACAAAGTCCCCCACCCACTCACAGGTCCTCACCTACACCCCTGTGCCACTCCCCACGTCACAGGGAAGTCCTGACAAAGGCTAGTGCACACACACACCACAGGGGCTGTAGGATATTTAAAAAAAAAGAGACTTACTATCTTGAAAATATTTGCTCCTTATAAACGATTTTTGGCTAGAAATGCTCGTTCTAATAGTGTTTTCTTACTATAGAAAAGTATAGAAAAGGTTTTGGCACAGCAAATGTGCTCCTTATAACCGTCTGCTCCTTATAACCGTCCTCCTTATAACGAGATTTCACTGTACTTTGAAACAGATGTTGATAGAAAGATATTTTCTGGCGCCTACGCATTATATAATGTACAGTTCCCATGCAGTGCTAGATGATGAGTACACACTCAGAAATGTGAGCGTCACTGTCGCCGAAAGCACTCTCACCTGAAAGCCAGGCAGTGCTTGACTTTCAGGTGAGAGTGCTTTCGGCGACAGTGACGCTCACTTTTCTTAGTGTGTATACACGAGCCTTTATATTGAATGTTTCATAAAGCAGTGATACTACAAATGTATTCATCTCATGTGGAAAACGAGCATCTCGGTACTTCAGCACAATCTTCATATTCAGGGGTGTCATTAAAATGGCTAATTAAAATGTTCCATGAAAAACATACAGCGATTGACTCTAACCTATCCCCAGTCTCCGCCCCAGGGAACTCACAGGCTTAACTCGTTAGGAAACACTTACCCTGAATAGATTCTCGTCAACCTCTGTCTACTTGGTTTATGCATCTCACTCCATGGAATTGCCTATCAATTAGTATAGCAGGAGCTCACATATATCCTGGTCAGTGGTATAAGTGTTTGGTGTTATAGGCGCCAGTCTGCTCAAGACTGGACTCCCCAGAACAGACAACAGCAAATAAAAGGTCAAGATGGACCCAGGCCGTGCTCAGAGAACTGAGACCCGTCTACAGGGAGAGACTATAATGCTGAGGTTAGCATATAATACTGTGCAAGCTTTACGGATACATAACAGTGATGTTTGTGTCGCTGTAATGATATCAGGTAGACTAGTTAGAAGATCACTTTGATATGCATCCTCATTATGATAGAGATGTATTTACTGTAGGACTTAAAATGGACTGTAGTCAACGACTTTGACAGCTATAGCCGATGTTATGTGTTTTAGGAAGATTCAAAACTAAATTAAATCGAAGAAAATCAAGGATCAGCATATGTCTTGCTCCATATGAGATGGTTAAAAGGTTTAAAGAAAATGATCATGAAATATGTCCTTTCCATTTGTTGACGCACATTGTATGTATATTACATCATCAAACAGTGTTGCATAATGAATACTTATTCAAATTATATGGTTGCCATTTAAGTCAAACTATAACCATTTCCATGGATACTATCAATAACATGTGAGTTCACAGTTCCATTACATGCAATAGGAATTGATCACAGGAGTAGAGATGATGTCACATGTGATCCTCTTTCCCCAATAAGTCCATACAAAGCTGGTGTGGCTTTGAATCAATTAACAATGGATCTTCTCAATTATCTCTAATTAACATGCATAAGCAAGACCGCCCCCTTGACGTCATGCAAAATTTTACAGCTTATGAAACATTCGGTTTTAGGACATCACACGTCATTAATGAGAATCAAACCCTTTCACGGCTTCTGTGCGTCATCTTATACGAGTGCAGAAAGGTCTCTATGTCGATTGGCTGAAAGGATATATTATGTGTATATACAATCGTAGTGGCAAAGTAACTTTCATTTTACAACAATTACCCCTGGACAATATTCATGATATAACCGACGCCTGGAATACTACAGACCAACAGAAACGTGGTCATTGAGACAAAGGGCGTCATATATATAACCCATCCCGTTAGTTCTCAATAAGTCAGCCCCTTACCACAGGCCAGACATATACAAGGCACTAAATCACTCATAGTCCGATAGGAAGGGGCTCCTCAACGATTTAATTGACTTTCACACCTACAAGATGGCAACCAATCAGTGTAAATGTAAGTAGTGGCCCGAACACTCTACAACCCATTTCCGACTCTACCATACCGTGCCCATAGAGGCTGTCTCTCCCCAACGCCCTTTTTATGAGCTGGGGCATAGGCGCATGGAAGATCCTTCCCATGCTAGTCGCCCCATATGAAAAAGAATTCTGTTCGAGATTGATAACAATAGCAACCAAAATATTTAAATCGCTTCATTCACCTTTTCACTATATTGACTGTACTTTGAGCAATTGAGGAACATGTCTAGCTCTAGGGACACCCTTTGTACAACATATTCCTCTTATTACAAATTTAAGAATTCCTTCTTCCAAACATAATAGTAGATGATTTTCTCAAAGACGAACAATTAGGGCTACCTATATCTCCTCTGTTTCTATGATGCTTCTGTCATGCATTGGCTAGTATCCTATTGCACCAAATACACTCATGGCTTTATCCTCACTTTACCACCATTATTACTATGGACAAAGCCTCCATGGTATTAGCATTCATGACATAATAATTGATGACAATGTCTTGTCCATATGGTAAACGTACGGATACAATGTAATATTTCGTATTAAGGGTACAAGCTACAGCTATAAATTCCGTCCTAAAGTAAAGCAGTACTATGGCATAAGGGTTGGTCAATGATATATGGTATACATGTCAAATTACAGGTTCAATGTACTGTGTCTCATTAAGGCCTCCAGCTACAGGTATCAATTCTGTACTAACAAGTGGGGGATACCTTAAGTGTTCCTAGTATTGTGACATAAAGATTGGTCATTATGCATGGCTAATTGACATGGAGACTTGGTATGCCTGGGCGGCTATGATGTCCCTTTAATGTCATTTCCAATCATAGTGTTGAGCGACCACTGGTGCAATTACGATACTATCAATTAATCACACGAGTATAAACTTATATTAGAAGTTATCATAAATATCTTTAGTGCAGACGTGCCACACCAATGTGCATAAGCATCCTTAGTACACCCACTCTTGAAAGTTCAATATAACCGCCCCAAACAACCAACATCACACGGTTCTTTATATTCTACATGCAGTCATATCAAAACAATGGCTAGCATGTCCTTCGAATAAAGACTGATGACTCGACATAATGTTAGTAATGCCATATGGCGACAGGTGCATGGAGAGCGCTGAGAGTACCTTAGGGACCTGGTGTAAACCCCATAAGGGCTTTGTACTGTGCGCCTGAATAGAGAGGGACAGGGAAAGGTTTACTGCTTGTTCTAACCCGAGATACTCAGTTCGCAATAATACATTTATGAGCACTCTAGATAGTTATCTGTACTACTCCCTTCACTGTTCCATGCACGATGTCCAATTTACCTACACTACTCATTGTACCACACACAATGTCCCATTTACCTACACTACTCCCCTCCCTGTACCACACACAATGTCCCATTTACCTACACTACTCCCCTCCCTGTACCACACACAATGCCCCATTTACCTACACTCATCCCCTCCCTGTACCATACACAATGTCCAATTTACCTACACTACTCATTGTACCACACACAATGTCCCATTTACCTACACTACTCCCCTCCCTGTACCACACACAATGTCCCATTTACCTACACTACCCCCCTCCCTGTACCACACACAATGCCCCATTTACCTACACTCATCCCCTCCCTGTACCACACACAATGTCCCATTTACCTACACTACTCCCCTCCCTGTACCACACACAATGTCCCATTTGACTACACTACTCCCCTCCCTGTACCACGCACAATGTTCCATTTACCTACACTACTCATTGTACCACACACAATGTCCCATTTGACTACACTACTCCCCTCCCTGTACCATGCACAATGCCCCATTAAAGTTGGTATCCCAATTGGGGTGACTAGAATTGACCCCTCTCAATAATAACCTGAAAGTCTTGAATGTACACTTTTCTTCTGAAATGGGTGCTTAATTCTGGTTACCAAGAGTCTTAAAGGCTTTAATGTAAAGTATGTAATAACATCTAGATCTACAGCTTTCATGGAGAAAACTCAAACATTGGCAAACCATGTGAGATGTGCTGCCACCTGTACAAATGGCAATGTACTAATGTATTCATGAATGGAGTTGAGCTACTGGGTCTGCAATGGGAATATTTTGTAAACACTGGTACAGCTGCCACCTTGTGGTTTAGAAGAGAGGCATGCTAATTGCTTTATTTTTGACTGCTCAGTGAAAATTCATTTTTGCTACTGTGTGGGGATTTTTGTATGGAAATAATTCTCATAGAGCTTTAATGCTTTCACATATGTCTTACAACATCATCATGTTTATCCCCATGCTGGAAGTGGAAATTCGTCACCGCAACAGTTGGGATACCAACTTTAACCTACACTACTCCCCTCCCTGTACCACACACAATGCCCCATTAACCTACACTACTCCCCTCCCTGTACCATGCACAATGCCCCATTTACCTACACTACTCCCCTCCCTGTACCATGCACAATGCCCCATTTACCTACACTACTCTCCTCCCTGTACCACACACAATGTCCCATTTACCTACACTGTACTACAGTGGCCCAGAAGGGCCAAATGGAATCAATTCAAAACATGAAAGTTGAAACTCAAAACGTGAAAATTGAAACTCAAAACGTGAAAATTGAAACTCAAAACATGAAAAGTGAAACTCAAAACGCGAAAAGTGAAACTCAAAACGCGAAAGTTGAAATCAAAACGTAAAAAGTGAAACTTAAAATGCAAAAGTTGAAACTCAAAACGTGAAAAGTGAAACTCAAAACACGAAAGTTGAAATCAAAACGTAAAAAGTGAAACTTAGAAAGCAAAAGTTGAAACTCAAAACATAAAGAGAGAAACTCAAAACATGAAAAGTCAGGTTTGACGTTTCAACTTTCAAAGTCAATGTGTCAATCTGTCAACAGCTTGTGACAGGTATCTTTTAACATTGGGTATGGTTTGGTTGGGTATGATACTGGCTTTCTCTGGCTTATGAACCATACCCAATGCTAAAAGATACCTGTCACAAGCTGTTGACAGATTGACAGGTTGACTTTGAAAGTTGAAGCGTCAAACCTGAAATCTCAAAGCACTTTTCCTGTTTTGGTTTTTCAATTTTCACGTTTTGAGTTGCAACTTTCGCATTTTGAGTTTCATTTTTCACATTTTGAGTTTCAACTTTTGCGTTTTGAGTTTCACTTTTTACATTTTGATTTCAACTTTTGCGTTTTGAGTTTCACTTTTTATGTTTTGAGTTTTAACTTTTGTGTTTTGAGTTTCAACTTTTGCGTTTTGAGTTTCAACTTTCACGTTTTGAGTTTCAACTTTTGGGTTTTGAGTTTCAACTTTTGGGTTTTGAGTTGATTCCATTTGGCCCTTCTGGGCCACTGTACTACTCCCCTCCCTGTACCATGCACAATGTCCCATTTACCTACACTACTCCCCTCCCTGTACCATGCACAATGCCCCATTAACCTACACTACTCCCCTCCCTGTACCACACACAATGCCCCATTTACCTACACTACTCTCCTCCCTGTACCACACACAATGCCCCATTAACCTACACTACTCTCCTCCCTGTACCATGCACAATGCCCCATTTACCTACACTACTCCCCTCCCTGTACCACACACAATGCCCCATTTACCTACACTACTCCCCTCCCTGTACCACACACAATGCCCCATTAACCTACACTACTCTCCTCCCTGTACCATGCACAATGCCCCATTAACCTACACTACTCCCCTCCCTGTACCACACACAATGCCCTATTTACCTACACTACTCCCCTCCCTGTACCATACACAATGTCCCATTTATCTACACTACTCACTGTACCTCACACAATGTCCCATTTGAATACACTACTCCCCTCCCTGTACCACTCCCAATGTCCCATTTACCTACACGTACTACTCACTGTACCACACACAATGTCCCATTTGACAACACTACTCCCCTGCCTGTAACATGGACAAGGCCCCATTTACCTACACTACTCACTGTACCACATAAAGTATCCCATTTACCTATACTACTACAAACAGAAAGTAATTTGGGGAGGCAGTCCTGCCTATTGAAACCCTTGCGAACTATATCGATGAATTAATCTTCAGTGTGTCTGGGGTAAACCCAAATAGAATCATCTACCTTTGTTTTGGATGGTAAATGTAAATACGCTACTGGAACAAGAATAAACTTAGCTGATCTGACATGATTAGATGGACATTGGCACATAGATTTTCACATGAATGCATTGATCCCATAGATAATTTAGCTATTCTTCATGAGCCAGTGTACTTCATCAGAACAAAATTAATGAAACCGAGACATTGTGGCAACAATTGTATTTATAAATGGTTTACCTATAGAGACACCCACTGCAATAAACTGGGCGACAATACGAGATAGAGACGACAAAGACTACATCTGTGCAGGGTGATTAATCCTGGAGAAGGGAATAGAGTGTGTTCTGCTGTTACTCTGTGCTGTCCGTGCTCCTGCTCTGTAGACCAGTGTAGGTTCTTCATCCGGCCTTGAGAGCTGGGACATTAAGAAGCTCCCTATCTTGTTAGTTCTGTCACTGAAGTCAACTTCCCGACAAGGATTCTGCAAAGTTGGGCTCTTAAGACTATTTTTGCAAATTTATGGCTATTGTTAATTTCGATGTGCAACCTTCCATTCATACTTTTGAAACGAAGGCGTAATGTGTGTGATGGTAATGGTGCAATGGAATAGAATCAATTGATCATTGGGGCCCGTATGATTGTGTTTTACGTGGGCCAGATGGGATTGACCATAACCAGGATAATATCCTGGTTATGGGCAAATCAGCGTGCCCAAGTAAAACACATACATATGGGTCCCACTCTGCAATGTTGACTGGGAGGTGTGTGAAAACCTAGGGTATAGGAAGGTTGGATTTATGTTTCATTTTTGTTATTCACTTAGGCCTTAAAAATACCAGGAAGAATAACGTGTGAACTGCGGCGCCGACTCGCGGACTGGCGCCTCTTCTCATGGACGATCGAATCAACTCCAAAATGTCCCCAAAACTGAGTAATATATCTAGGGTCGGCTCTGTTTAGCTAGGTATAGGGTCGGGTAACCTGAAACACAGTGTTTTTGGCATAAAGTAGAACCCATCACCATCAAGCTTCCCTCCTTATGATCCTAACATACTCTATTGACTCTCCTCTTGCAGATGTGTGCCCTTGTTCCTTGCGTGTGGTAAACAAAATACAATACCCAGACATTGATGCTACAACTTATACAGCTCGGTTTCAGGTAACATTGATTCGCAAAACACGAACGGCTTACTTTGGAGGACCTCCTTCGATCTAGCACGCATGCTGCAAGTCCTTGTGTATGTATGGCTATTGGATTACACTCACTTTTTATAAATGTGGTTTACATCTGAGATGGAGACCTGGATTGATTTCAAACAAAATATCAGGACGATGCAGTACTTAGTGTAGCCAGAGTTCCAATATTATTTTAGCTCTTTTGAAAGGGAGTTAAAATGTACCTCCATCAATGATCTATGATTCCTCAATGCGCATTGTTGTTCCGACATTATATGACTAGAAAGTGATGTACTGATGTAAATTAAATCATTCAATTTTCGTGATTATGGTACCATGACAGTAGGCTGGCAGTAGTAAGTATTAAGCTTAAACTAGTGCTCATGCACATAATCTACCCCATAAATGTATTGATAATATACACCTAAGAGAGCTACACGTATAAAATCTTTAGACATCTGCCATGTCCTTGAACAAGAATTATGTTGATATTCAATTTACCTACGTAGCATAGGTGAAGAGAACTATGATGAATATGCTCTTCATTACACTGAAGGATGAATCAGAATTTAATATCAACCTTTAAAAAAACATCACATGTATCCTATTAATTCTAATCTATAAGGAACAAAATGTGTAGATATTTTGGCGAGTAGTGCGGTATAGACTGGCAAGTAATGGCCATTTCTTACGAAAACTGTGCACCGCTAATTTCCTGTTGTTCCGGTCTGGCATTTTTACCAGGGGCATTGGATATAAAGTTTTCGTTGTTTATCTGCTAGAACTCAATGAGATCTCGAGGGGGACACCCAATTTGCTACTTAAAAACATATATTTTGGCTTCCGGACACCTTCAAAGGGTCCAAAATGGCCAATTATGTGGAGTGAGCAGGCTTGGCATACTGGTTTTCATTGAATTTCTAGAAAACATTAACAGGTATGCAACTTTCATTATTTTCCCCTAAGAACCTATTGTGTTGAGGGCAATTTGGGCCAAAAACCAACTTCCCAGCACTATTTCTGTATTTGTGAGGGTCAAATAACTGTAGGTGAAGTTGGCTGTCCGCCCTTGTAACCATTGTACATTACAAGGTCTCAGGAAAGAATGTTTATACATATGGGGGTAGTTTCTGTAGTAAAAGAAAGTGTAACATCTATACATACATTTAAAATAATAGTGGATGGTCCAGGTCGAATAGTAGCTTTAGTGTGGTGGTTTGAAATTTTATAGACTGGAAACCCAGATTTTGGCAAATTTTGAACATAGGCTTATTATTGGCTCTCTTGTCTACAGTTATAATATTTAACTATCTACAGTATATCAGGAATGTGTGCCATCAATATGCCTAAACACCACATGAAATAGATTTTGTCTAAATTATGATGTATCCATGTAGTGTGTCCAGAAGTGTGAATGTCCGGCCCAGTAATCTGTCCGTCCCGGTAACTCCATCTGGCGGTTGCCAGCAAATTAGAGTCAGACCTATCTGAAGTAAGTAACCAGTCAAAACCTCTAGCATGTGTCAATTTTGATGGATGCCCTTATACAGATGTTGTTGTTACGAGTTCCCATGATGATTTACACACTTTAGGGCACATGATAGCAGTCATTAACAGGGACAGCAAAAGAAGGTGCCCAAAAGAAAGTTTGGTTCTAGTTTTAGGCCTAAATACACCTCTTTGTTTGTTGATCATCCAGACACATCTACTAAGTAATTTTCCAAGGTTTTACCCTCATATGAACCCCAAAGAGCTCCCCATTCTAATAAACACATTTTTTACTGTATATGTTAGGTTTAAAAGACACTTAACTGAACGTGAGACCAAAAATGTAGTCTATCCAGGTTACAACCAATATTTTTCAGTACATCTGAGTATGTCATGCATAAAAGGAGTAATCAGAGTTGAATTTGTTCAAAGGTCAGGCCAATTTCAAACATTTCAAGAAGTTTTATATTACTCTTGTATCAAAATAAGAAATGATTTTTGTACATATGACATCCAACTTTAGAACATATAATTATATTGAATAAAGATGATATTAGTCAAATTGTTTTGGACATGAAATGGTATTGCTACAGTAAAATTCCACTACGACAAATTGTCGGATACAACAATCAAATTGCTGTGCCAAAATCGGTTTCCATACATTCCTATAGTAAAAAGAATCTGTTTTTTATGAACATTTTCAGATACAAATTAGTTTATAATGAACTTTCTTTGGTCAGAAAATGAATATCTTATGGGAATTCCCCCATTCAGAAGGAATTATGTTTTGATAATTGTGGCCTTCCCACAATTGCATCCCGTTCTATACAGGTGGGTGAGCACCCAGGACTTTCCTTTGATGTCTGAGTCCCTACTGCCGCCTACCTACCCCTACAACCCGCCCTATACATGTTGGTGAGTGGCCAGGACTTCCCTTCAATACCTGTGCCCCTCCTGCCGCCTATAGATCTACCCCATAAGCCTAAGGCTACTCCCCTCTGCCTCAGCCCACCTACCCTCCCCATCCCCCTGTCCACACCTTGATGTCTGAGTCCCTACTGCTGCCTACCTACCCCTACACCCCGCCCTATACAGATGGCTGAGTCCCGAGGACTTCCCTTTGATATCTGAGTCCCTACCACCGCTTACCTACCCCTACACCCCGCCCTATACAGGTGGGTGAGTGCCCAGGATTTGCCTTTGATACCTGTGCCCCTCCTTCAGTCTATAGATCTACCCCATAAGCCGAAAGCTACTCCCTTTGCCTCAGCCCACCTCCCCTCCCTATTCCCCTGTCCACACTGCCTTCCCTACACAGACATACCTATCATAATGATATATTTCATATCATTTAACCTTTTACATTATGATCAGAATCATGAATGATTAAGGATATAGTTGTACTCCTGTGTTATATGTCTGTTATGATATATAACATAGTTATGGGGCATAATTTTTTTCACAGTAATATTATGGTATAAAATGCTGTATCTGGATACTACAAAATTTGGTTATAACAAACTTTTTTATTTGATAGAATTTTACTGTACTTTACAACCACAGAACTGTAGTTGATTGATTGATATGCTGAACGTCCAAGTGTGCATTGACACCCCAGACTTATCTTAAGATAGCAAGGTAGCCATCTATAAAAAGTAGTAGTCTTGCTTTGTAGTAGGATAGATATCTATATGCTGCTAGCCCACTACAACAGTGACTGCATCTATGGATGATCGCATCTATGAGGTGAGGGAGAAAACCGCTACCGGGGCACTCCCCTACTATTTTTGAAGGATAGCAAGTGTTCTTTTATTTTCCTGGTCCTACTAGTACTATACTCCTACATTCCTGGGATAGTACCATAGTATGCAGGGCCTTTGATATCTCAGACACGGTTCACCGAGGAGGGATCCCATGCCAGACCACCAAATGTAAGGTTATTGCCTTTCAAGCTAATGTCCATTGAATAACATAGAGTAGTCAGTTTCAATAACTGTAACATGCATAATTCAGTACTGTAAAACCTAGCATATAAGTCTAAGTCGTGTATAAGCTCCTAGACTTTAGGCCAATCCTATAAACCGCACTGCTTATGGTGACGTTAGTACTGTACTATAGTAGCTAAAACCCGTGTACAAGCCACACCCAATTCTGAGCCAATCCTATGAGCTGCATCGGCGGTCTGATTCACATAATAGCTGCAGCTTATATGTGAAGTTTTATAATGTTGGAAACAACTGACTACCCATCTTTAACTATTATATAACAGTTTTTTGAGTTTCATTTTCAAGCTTAGTCAAATATAATCAAATTACATAATGCTCTTTATCATGTATTTTGATACAAAGTTGTTGTGATGGACACCAGGGGCATGGCAACCTGGAGGGACCAACCCCAAAAAAGGTCAAACCAAAAAGGTCAAGTAAAAAATGTGCCAAAAATGGTCAATATACCCCTCAGTCCCCCCTACTTTGAAACTGCTTGCCAAGCCCCTGGACACTTTGTATTCAGCATATAGGTGTAATAAAATCTGCTGGGAGAGTGGATCAACCCTGGCACAGTACTGCCCCCTAGACATGTACAAAATGTTGTATAGATTGGAATGGAGGTAGGCAAGTAAACAAAATCCCAGCAGTAAGTTCAACCCCCACAGCTGGGATTTAATATTTTTAGCCTTAAGGGTTTGAATAGGGTAAAATGTCCATCCTAGTAACCATTTTCACCTAAGCCAGCCAGGCTGGGTGCCAAATAACTAAGGAAATCAGTGCTGGCATTATGTATGTACCTTTATTGAACATGTAACCAACCATTCAGGATCATAAATTGTGATTCAACTGCTCCCTAACCACTACTATACCATATCCAGTTGTATAGCACACTTCGTCCGACCCAGTAACCAAATGACACCTTCTTCTAGTCCAGCTTGCAGTCACCCACAGATTTTTGCCACACTGGTGCTATATTGGTGCTGCAAGAGGAGGTATTGTGCTATCGTGTAGGCACCCTCAATAGTCCTGCACTAACTCATGCTTGCACACAGGCTATTTGAAAAATTAACATTTTTCAGATGAGTAAATTTGATGAGACAATCCAAGTAGAATTTTCACATTTCTGTCTCAGTATCAGAATATATTCACTTCATCATCACTCTTAACAACCTAATTCACCGCCAATATATGTTTTCTTTGTAGAAACTCAAAAGAAAGCAACTTCCAACCAAAATTTGTTGCTATCTTGACTTATACCCTAAACACTACCAAGTGGTTACTGGGACGGACAGGCTCCAGCAGTCATCCATCTTTGCCTGGTTGTCATGGCAACAGTTTTCACATTTGACTCATAATATTTCACACATATATAGCCTGGCCCATCTACATTAACCACAAAAAAAGTTTTTTGCTTACTCCAATTTTTTTCAAAAAGCTGCCTAAAAGGCCCGTGCACAGTTTTCGTAAGAAATGGCCTAATTCACTTTCCATATTGATAGTTTATCTATGATTTGGGGATTCGGGCGATCTGCATAGTGCACAGGTTGCCATGGCAGAGACCGACATTAATATGCTTGTGACGTAGGTGTCAGGTTGTATTCTGCTAAGCCCACATTCAATTGACCAACACATTAGAAAACATATGTTCAGGTTATAGAATTAGTTGGGAATTGCCTTACCAATTTGCCTCATTCATAAGTGCAGTACAATGAGGACAGCGATTCCTCGCAAAAGGAATTCTATGGAGTCAGCGTCATTCATTTAGAACTGTTCAGATTCTTGAGACCGTACCCCTTCAAACGGAATTTGGTAACTGAGGGCGGCCAATTCACTTTATGGACGTCACAATCTCGTGACAGTGTAGAACAATAGTTGAGAGGTTTTCTAGAACTTGAGACGACGCATTGAAAAGAAAACATAGAAAACGGTTCGTAGCTTTCTAAAATATAACCTTGTAAGCACCAATCAAAAGCCGACGTACCCATGCCCGCTTACGTCCTGCGCTTAAACACCCGGAAACAGATTGTAGGTGGCGCCTCTCTGCTGAGCACACACGGCGCGCCTTCTGGTGGCAAGTATTGACACTACTGCCGGAAGTGGTCGCCCACGCATGCCTACAAACATCAACCTCAAAACTCTGAAGGTCATGACCTTAGGCTGAATGAGGAAGAATACATTGAGGCGAAGTTTCTTTTTCAGTAAGGTATGTTAGGCGAGATAATTCCAGAATATACTAGTATCTCGCAACCGTCAGGCTAGCTATAGTCTCATAATTGCTTTCAAACATTGACCATACAGTTGCCAATATTTGTATAATGCTGATCTAGCCTACCAGTCATCATTGCTGATACAACGTTGAGCAGCGAGTTGCCAATTTCACTTTTACCTTATACCATTTTCCAATTATGCTGACTCAACGTCCTGTACCATGCACTGGGATTTTGAGGTCCAGATTTGATTCACGTGACGCCGTGCATGGTGACGGATCGTGAGGCTATCTGTATGAACTGTGTAGTGTCTCCGGCCACCTTTTATTTTGAGGAAAGAGTCAAGCATTTCGGTCCAGATCCCCGTATTCCATGCCCCTATGCCCCTAGATATGATATTACCATTTAGGTAGGCAATGCTATCTTCATAAGGAGTCATATGCATGAGGAAATGCATAATAAAATTTGACGCTACACTGTATACTAGATTGCATGTTAATGACCAAACAACAACCATGCTGTATTCTTAGTCAACAGCTTAGGCTATCATGATCACTTCAATGACACGACCCATAGGGCCATGCCCATCTTTCACCATTAACTGTTCACAACTGTCTCGACCATGGACCTCGGAGAATTGTTGAAATGTTACCCTGAGCAATGGCTTCCTGGTACACAATAGACACACGCATAAAGAAGTTGTAACCGCTTTCAATCGAGTCTCCAAGGAGCTATTCTGAGTCAGAACACAGTGGCCAGTGCACCAGGTGAGAGTTATATGTACTTGTAGGCAACCATGGACTGGTCTGCCCAACAGCGAATCCTGGTTTCCCTCCAGAGACTCTTGGGTGTCCAGTAAATAGTAGTCAGGCCAGCACACAGCTGTGGCCAGTGTCTACATGTGTAAAAGAAGGAGAGTGAAGGAGAGTGTATAAGGACAGCGCTAGCAGGTTTATATCATACTACAGCCCATGCTAGAAGGATGAAGATCAAATGGTTAATAATTTAAAGATACATTTACAATTCCATAGATCAAAATGGTTAATGATTTAAAGATACAGTTACAATTCCATATTTCTGACCCCCTATATCTAATCATTCATATCATGTTATTTTTAGTTTACACAGTAATACATCTAAGGTTGGAACCCCATTACCAAATCTGTCAAAATTGCTACAGCCAATAGTCAGCAATAGCACCCCTACTAAGCCACAGAGAGCTACATATTGCCCCCTTTGTATTCCAGCCAGAGACCAGAATAATCATTCCCATTATGGCCGGTTATTTGACCAGGCCCACCCCGGTAGCACCAACAATGTGCAGACAGCACAAGGTCAAATCAAGTGGGCGATAATGGATGAAAGTTCCAAAGCAGACAATGGTCCTGATGGCCCTGATGACGTCATCAATAGCATGGTGATGGCTATGGTGTCAGGGTATCAGCCACGCTAGCGGGCATTCAACGGATGATTGTATTGTCCATTGACAATGTATCAGTATGTATTGTGAATGGTACATCCCTTATTAACCAACACCATACATAATGTAGTAGGCTCCCATATCATATCTGATGATATTGGCTACAGAGATGTGCAGAGGCATGCTTGTTCTACATTGCCATTTCAAAATATTAAAAGATTAAGGGATATGTACTAGAAGGGATTTAGCAAAATATTACGTCCTTGCGTATAGGAATGGGGTTGGGGGGGGGGGGGTTCCCAAGAGAGGAGAGGCTCCCATATTGTGTAAGCCTACACACTCAGAAAGTCAGCGTCATTGTCGCTAAAACCACTCTCACCTGAAAGTCAGGCAGTGCCTGGCTTCCAGGTGAGAGTGGTTTTAGTGCCTGACTTTCAGGTGAGAGTGGTTTTAGCGACAATGAAATGACGCTGACTTTTCTGAGTGTGTATATGAAATCTCCTAGAGTCCCACCAACCAAAATACTTGACCCCCCCCCCCTCTCTAATAGAAAAACCTGTCGGGAAGTTGCAAGCCTGCACAACGCAATGGCTTAATCTAGCACTATTGCTTTTGTCATCAGAAAGGTCACTATATCACGTTGACTTAATAACACACTTAGCTCTTTTCTATAATGAAGATGTCCCTCTAGATTTCAGATATTATACATAAAGGTATGAATGGGAACTTTTTCAATACGTTCCCCATTGCAGGGGGCAAGTAATGGCAACCCTGAATAACACATGGTCAGCGTTCCTCTGAAGGCCAAAGGTCCACCTCTAGGGAGGTCACTGACTCGCTGTTAAAAGAACAAGGTGCTATATAATTTATAGTGTACTGGTCTGTAATTTACTGCTCAGGACTGTGTGCCATCTATAGCCAAACAAAGCTTTCGTCTGTACCATATATTTTATTGTTTTTTTTGGTCATTTATTCATTGGAATAGGCTGAGAATGCATGCCAAACTGTAATTTCTTACAATGCCAACATAAAGGTGGATTATGAAGGCCCCCTCCGGTATAGATGGATCCAGCTGAAATATGGTTCAAATAGTCACAAAAGTGTTCAGAAATTCTTAACCGATGTGGAATCCGAACCGATGTGAGGCTACACATTTCATTATATACGTGATACGTATGCCCTCTGAGAAAAAAAGGTAGTTTGGTAAGAATAATGGAGTTGTATTATTTTAATCCATAACAGTTGTAGATATTGCAGTTATATAATCACGCAGACCCGTTGGTGGCAATACTATACGATTTATCAATTTTACAACCGGTTCCTCTTACTTTTGGCAGTTATAGAGCACAATTCAACCTTCCGAATGAAAGCCTTGTCCAGATATAGATCCCAGGAAGCCTCCCAGCATATCCACAGGGTAGATCAATGAACACCACAGTGCACTCTTAAGGCAAGTATAGTGATGGCGTTTTTTAATGTCAGCATATACATAGATGGTTGGTTTAAAGAGTGAATTATTTCTTTGTTTGTAGGAATACAGTTTGTCAGCCTAGCATAACTATTTTAATGAGATTTTCTCATCCTCTTCAACCTAAAATTATGAGGTCATGGCATCATTGCCCTGAGGTAATGTATGGCATCCCTAATTGGATGGGTGTTCCTGGGGAACCTTAACCTATAACACAAAGGACTATGATAGAGTGCTATGATATGACACGACCTTAAGGTTGATCGCTACTCATTGAATACGGACCACTGCGCAGGTCTTTGCGCGTATAGCTTATATGTATCAGATTGAGCTAATATTAATAAACTAGAAACATATATATATGCTGTCTAAGCTATATAAAAAGATCGGACATTTTTGAGCAAAATTGAGCGTTTTATTGGACTTTGAATATTTGATGTATTTATAGCCAATAATATTTGCTATTTTTCATATAAGTTAGAACATTGGACTTATTAATCATTAAATCATTATCTAGATATATAAAGATCTCATTAGGTTCTTTGAAATAACCAAGGGTGGGAAATACAGCCATTTGACACCCAGATATTTGCCCATTTACCCATTTTTTTAGGCTCTAAATATGAGATTTAGACCATTTTTGCACTATTTTTTAACTTCAAAGGCCCAAAACCATAAAAATATGCCCGGGACCACCTATCAAAAGTCCTTTTAAATGTAAGCTATTGATCTGAACATTTTTTTGAAAAAATTAAAAAAAAAGTGATATATATATTGCTGAAGAATTATGCATTAAATTTGAATAATCGTCATTAAACCATCACGTTTTTTCATACAAAGGTACATTTTTAGACCATCATTCTATTTTTCCCATTAAAGGACATAACCTAGGATTATTCATGTGCAATACAAGATTAATGTGGGCATTGGTTCACTAAAAAAAAAAATCATGAAAATTTCCCTTTTTTTTGTATTTTTTGGCAAAAATAGAGAATACTTTTTTTTTTCAAAAAACTAACAAAATAAGTAGCTCGGGACCCCCCCCCCTATTTTTTTGCATTTTCCCTTTCTTAATGATCTAAACTACCCTGATGCAAAAAAATTGGAAATTCTATGGATGAAAAGTTAAGAGTAGCGATCAACCTTAATGAGGCCAATCAATACACCTTTCATATCAACTTTTATAGTGCCCCCAGGGGCTTCTTTCTTAACCAGATGGATTCTGATCCAGTATGGGCAAATGCAAGCCAGCGAGGACTAAATCAGCAAAATGATGTTCTGTTTCTTAACCATTCTGCGCCAGAAGTCTTCACCAAAAGCTCATGTGGCAGAAGTCATTCTGAAACAGAAACATAGTTCTGTCTTTGCCACAAGCTCTGTTGGTACTTATTCTGACATCCAGTCCCTGGGGGGGTCACTCCTTCAGTTTCAGTCACTATTTGCGATCATAGACCCAAGAGAAAGGGCTCATTTCTCAGGTATGAGCGTGGTTCCTGAAGGGCCCATGATATAGGATACCTTTTAGACATGTTTTGAGGTAAAGGACCTTGTTAAATAGTTGTATTACCCATTAATGACTGAACAATATCCAGTAATCTGAGAACAGGCAGAGGGACAGAGTATCGTCTTCGCCAACTCTTCACCAAATTTTCAAGTCTTTGCCAAGTGTTCCCATAGTCTTCCCTTCTACCTACACTAACAGGCTTTTCCTGGGTTGCATCTTATCAGTAGCAAATCAGAGGATGTTAGGGAGGACAAGCTTAATCGTTATAGACTCTTTAATAATATTGATAATAATCGGTTTGGTCCTCTGGGTTAATGGACGAGGTGTACTAGTACTACTATACATGTATACTAGAAGAACACAAGAAGATCAAAATTTCAAAGCTTATATGATAAGGACAGAGTCAGTATGTGGCTAATTAGCGAGGATTTACGGTACATGTGGAGACTAATGTGCATAATTTTCTGTACATATATGAATGATACACCCAATAGAAAGATTGTTAAATTATGTTCAAATAGGATTCAATAAAGTCTATATATAGATCATGTGGAAGCATGATATATTCATGCATTTGGCATCCACACATTTTGAAATATATCATTCAAGTGCTTAATATCATTTTTATATGGGTTATTAGTATAAGAGCTCTCATACCTATCGTAAAATGGTTAAGAAACAGAGCTCACATAACCGCTATCCATCATGGATAGAGCTATGTGTGAATGCAAACAGTAATTGAACTCTAGCGTATTTCAAAAAATGATGGCTGGTTAAGAAACAGAAAACCGGATTACACTATCAGAAAGGGGTTAAGAAACAAGCCCCAGAGGTGTTACCCCCCCCCCCTCCCCCCGTTGGCACATGGATCAGCTTAAAACCCTGCCTTTACCCGGTTATTTTTTTGGTGGGATCCTGACGATATAACATGAGCTTTCCAAAACTCAAGAAATCATCTTTATATTTTAACTATACGTAACACAATGATGGGACTAGCCAAGTAAATTGGCATATAAGTGAAAAAATAACTTTAATTTGGTTCTGAGAATTGAAACTTGCCAGTTATCTATCCACCAGAATATGTATTACTTTAAGTTCCCAAACTCGTGTTCACAGTGACGTACAAATATTTTGCTACACGGTGAAAACAGAACTCGTCAGTGCTACGGACCCTGTTACCAGGGTCAGGTGGGTTGCCAAGATGACCATCCTTCCAGGTAGAATTCATCATTGCTTGGCTCCCTCCCTCTCTTTTCAAATGTGTATTTGCTGTATATCCAAACTGTGTCTCAGCTACATTGGGTAGTTCACTCCAAGCCCGAGTAGAAATCAACCAGGGACTGATGTGGCATGACTATAGTGTTTTGGCTGCCCAAACTCAGCATCCCTACCATGCCCGTAGATAGCCCAACCATACATTACCCACTGAAGCAGCAAATGATTATCCAAATACTATTTCTATTCGAAGTAACTTGAGCTCATTCATCAGCCAAACCTAAACTCAATAGGAATTCTTCTCGAACTCGAAAACAGCCAATTCGAGATGATATTGGTTTATCCCCAATATGGGATTGCTACTTGAATGCAAACGGAAACCTTAAAAGGATATTAAAGACACGGATCTGTGCAACCATTCTACATGGATGCATGCATGGCTTGGAGTCCCCTGATTGCCTCTCCACACATCCCTATACTGATGTTGACCCATACCTTTCCATATATCAAGTAACAAAGGCAAAGTAACTGACGTGTGTTCTTTGTCCTTTCATCAATTTAAACATGAGAGAGTTTATGTCAATACAAATGGTTTTGAAGTGCTACTAGTTGTTAGTAATATTGTATTGATTATGGCTGGTGCTTTGTCTGTTTAATGTATACAATACGACTATGAGCGCACTTCAGCGACACATCATCTGTCAGATACAATTTCACAACCGTTTCTGCTTCCCTGAAAAATGATATCATCTGCAACAAAGGGATCCCTTTAACTCTGTAGGTATTGACTTACTACGGTAGTATCCTTATCTTATGTCAATTGCTCATCTCTTATGTTCTGCAATTGGGTACCTGCAACCTCAAGCACAGAAATGTGTTTTATAGTGTACATTCAACAACTACTCCCAGGGAAGGTTGCATAAGGTTGCATAAATGGAGTTGCCTGTACAGCGTATAACAAATTGAATATATAAATAAATACTCCCGCGTCGCCACCTGCCGTTTTGGTTACTAACTGCTCCCCTGTATACTTCAATATAGGCAGCGTTTCCCTCACACTGTACCATCCCCGCTGTAGCCGAGCGGTTAGCGCGTTCGACTCACACGCAAAGGTCCCCAGTTCGAACCTGAGGGGGACGTCGTCAGCCCACATAGATCCACATGTTCACGGTACCTTTTTTTAATGTGCATTTATACATGTTAAAATAAGAACTAGAATTATTTTAATGCGTAAATAAGTTAAGTCCAACTTCTACCTTTATAGTAAAACATTTTTTATAAAGAAATATCGAATTTCAAAGAAATTATCCCAAAAAATGTCTTTTCTTCTATAACTCGGTAAATAATGGCCCTACGGGCCTGAAAGTCTGCCTATAGACTCCTTGTTTCATCCCCTTCTGTTACCAGCGCCTCGACAGCGTGGTATGTAGAGGTTTTGGCTTCTAGTCTTGGGGTCCCAAGTTCAAATCACCATGAAACCTCGGATTTTATGGGTGACGAAATTTCAGAATGACACCCGTCAACCGGAAGAGTGCCGATATCCACCGGAAGAGTGCCGATATCCACCGGAAGAGTGCCGACATCACTAGATATCAGCACGGGGATATCCCAGATATCGATAGGAAGTACAGAATTTTGCAGGCTACAGGATAATGCATCAATCGGGTTCTTATGATCAAACGTCTGTCTTGTCTTGAGGAACAAAGTAAGATCCAGTACTGTTACTAAGCAATGAGACATAATTAACAGTATTGTTCACGGTGTCTCATCTGGTATCATATACAGATTAAGAGGGATATCTGCTACAGTGGTCACCACTTTTCTGCTCATATTAGAACACACACACCCTCAGAAAAGTGAGCATCACTGTCGCCGAAAAAACAGGCAGTGCCTGACTTTTAGGTGAGTGCACTTTTGGCGACAGTGACGCTCACTTTTATGAGGGTGCAGGATGAGACCAGTATAACACCATCCACATTTCCTGTGCCGTATGCTCTTTATTTTGGTTGTTGTCATGAAGGAATTTAACGTGAGCAAAATGAGTTCTTGCTGGTTTTGTGTCTGTACTAGCAGGGGATCTTCAACACCAATGCATTAATCAAGATATCAGGAACATGAGTAATGTGATTTTGTTCAATACTGACCCCCCTACTTTTTGCATCAGAAGGGACTCCTTGTTGCAATGAATGGTAGTAGAGAAAACTAAAAATACATAGTGTCATTGGAGAAGTATTTTGGCATCCAAAAGTTCTGACCAAAAGAGTATAGTAGGTTCAGATAGAAATTAAATGATAGTAATAGCCGATTATAACCAATACTGATCAGCTAATCAGTGATGCTGAAGATTTGAAATACCTAGAATATTCCACTTATGAACAAGGGAGGTGAACTATTTAGAAACGATCATTTTCGTATGATTTGGCAATGCATATTAGCTCACGATTGTGATAGTCATTACTGGAAGATTTAGAAATACTCCGAAATGGAAAATTGATGGGTGAAACTGTAGGGGCCATGAGAAGAATGTAATTATATATCATAGAGGGAATGCAGCCTGATTACCCTGTGGCCAAGATCATCACCTCCAGTGTCCTCTATTCATCATAAATGAGAACAGTACACCTGTGATCTCTGATGGTGCTATTACCACGAGAGGGAAAACTGCTCCCCAAACACGTTAGATGTTTTTTAATGGTGTAAGGTTATGGTATCTGATTACAAAATAGAAGATGACCAACTCTCATTGGCCAAATCCTCCGGCTGCGACTACACACCTTGCATCAAAACAAGCCTACCAGCCGACATCTGATGATTCCCCAGGCACAGCCCTATCAAGTCTCTTATAGAACTGTTATTGTATTTATAAACATATACCAAAGGAAAGAGGTCAGAAATAGCCCCAGAACTAGTTCACTCATTGTAAGTGACATGGAGGAGCTTTGTTGCTACAGAGTTTTGGAGGACATGCCTACCTTATCTAAGAGGCTGACCTTGTTGCACATCTGTTTCCTATTGTCAGTATCCCTAGGGTATCAATGCCCCCATTGGCTACCCTGCTCGACCTTCTACATATCTACAGGGTGTTAGGTGGTAGGGATCCCAAGGCAGCACAGGTACACTGGTAATAGAAGTCTCAGATGACACTGGGGAACAAGAGAGTTATTGAGTCAGCAGCTGGTCTTGAAGCATGTAAGTAAATTAGCGTATTGGCTATCTAAGGTGCTGGAGGTATGGAAGATCTACACCCCCACCCTCCAGGAGCCGGATCCAGGGGGGGGGGGGGTCCTGGGGGTCCGGACCCCCCCCCCTTTTAGATTTTTTAAATGATAATTTCGGTACTTTGGTGTTTGGTGGACCCCCCCCCCCTTTTCAAATTCCTGGGTCCGCCCCTCACCCCTGCCCCCTGATTAGCCTCATCAGCAGCAAGAAAGCTGTGAAATCCAAGAAAACCCAGAAAGCTAAGATGCCCCCTATCCATTACACCTCCTGACGTAAAACACTCATTTGAGAAAGCTGACAAAACAAGAGGTGGCTGGGGACACATGGAGTCAACTGGGCACTAGCAGTGGTACAGTGCAGTAGGCCTGCAAATCTTAATAGGCCTACGTTTTGGGTTGCAGTTAATAAGCAGGCCACTGCTACTTATAGCATCCGCCCAAATCAGGCATATACTCAATAACCTATAGTACTTGAATATAATTATAATGGTGTATGAATAGTAAAAAGATATATTGATGTATAAAAGATGTGTGCAGCAATTTTTCAAATTCAGAAATGTTTCAATGTTTAGGTCCCTCAAGGTGTCCCTAAACAGATTTAAAAATGATAATATATTGTTAACGCCCTTATATAATACGTTCTGTTATCACTACTAGTATGTTTAGCGTTGCTGAATTAGTGATAACTTCCTCTATTAGCGGAACGAAAGCTTTATGAAATACCGTAAAACCTTGCGTAAAAGCCGCAGCTAGTACGTGGGTCAGATCACTTGTGTGCCTTATAGGATTGGCCTATAGCCAGGGTGCGGCTTGTATGCAAGTTTTTGCTAATTTGGTACAGTACTATAATCATCATAACCAGATCAACAGTGCGGATTATATGATATTCCCAAAGTCGGGGTGCAGCTAATACACGAGTTAGGCTTATTAGCGAGGTTTTACAGTAGAATAACATAGTGTTACCTCAAATATTGGTTATGAAACAGACCCCTGCAATCATTGGCCATCAACCTACTATGTACAAATCATACTTCCCAGTATCAAACTGAAATGAAAGATTGAAGGGCCTGATGAAAGATTTTTTTTTTTTTGAGTTCATTTATCTTTTATTGCCTCAGAGTTATATGTGTACAATAAATCTTGGAATACAAACGTCGGTGTTCCTGGTACATAGAAGAGGATGTTCAATATTTGATGCACATCTCTAACCCCTGTCAATACAATATGACCTCAGTATTCATCCGTATCAAAGAACACAGTGCTGTCAATTATCGATCAGAAATAACTCTTAAATAGGAGACAGAAAAGAAAGGCATGTGCTTCACCCCTACACAAAATTATTTTGGGTATAGTGGGGTGCTATTACTACACAGCCTTGGACTGAAACGTCCATGGTACTCAGGTCCAAAATGTATCCTCTGGACCCCGGTTAGGTCACAGAGATAAATATAGAGGGACCACACATGTGGTGTGTTATGGGAGAGAGAGAAAGGGTTTTTATATTTAGTGGTAATTATATGTTTATTGCCAGAAAATCTACTGCCAGGTGCAGCCTTCTTGAATTAATTGAAAAAGGGGAGGTTGCTGGAAGGCTACTCAATCACCAGAGGAACGCGAGCTTGCAGCTCGATTTTGCTTTGTTGTTTGAAAGTCACAAGTGACTCTGCATTTCTTCTATCAGGTGTGAGAGCATTCCAACAGATTGCACCATGGTATTCTATACTTCTATCATAAGATGCACAATTGGACCTGAGTACCCTAAATAGGGGGCCTGTGTGGGCTCTTGTTCGAATTTGGCGGTTATCAATACATGTATCATCTTTTAGCCTCATATACATATAGTTCAACAGATGTATTTCCCTGCGAAGATACTGTACACCACTGATGCCATTTCCAGCTAGCACAGCTAGTATTTTTCAAATGAATATTACATAAAAGAAATTGAGAAACTCTTCGGTTTTACCTAATAATAATGTAATTCAAATGAGTGGTGCTAGCAGGATTGCCATGCCAAAGCCCACTGATATTGAGTGTTACCTGATCTTGATGGATTTTTTTACTCTCTTCTTCTGCCCCCATAGCCTAACCAGTATCCAATGAACTTTCGCAGGTTTGAAATTCTATCTCAGAAAGGATGTTTATGTCAACAGAATTATAGCTCTTGACACAGCTTTTACTACATTTTACTACCTTTCAACCCCCTAGCCTTGCCAGTGTTTCCTGTACTCTGCAGGAGGTACAAAGAAATAATATGAGGTAGATCCCCTATGATTTCATCAAATTTGACACAGCACTGTCAAAACAATGTTACAAGCTGTATGTTCTGTACTTCATAACATATTATTTGATGTAACTATTTTACCCTAACTTGTCCTCCCAGACAGAACACTTTAAACTCCCGAAACATCTGAATTGAAATAGCACTTAAAGCTGGGCCGTAAGGGAATAAATTCAGCATTTTCCATACATAGACTAAAATAACAGTCCCACCAGAGGGCAGCAGTGTTTTGGACAGGGGACCATGAGCATTGTCCAGCTACAACATATTCATCTTGTGCCTGTAGGAGCTGAGCTGCCAGCCCTTAAGAGCCCTGTGGGGCCTTGAGCCCACAAAATTGCCTTGAGCCCACAAAAGAGTACCATTTTGTTAGGTAAAGGCTAATACCGGGCCTTCAGCCCACAAAAGTGGCTTTAAAGCACAAATGCCTTCCGCCCACAAAAAAAATGTCTTCAGGCCACAAAAGCCATCAGCCCACAAAAGCCTTCTGGCCACAAAACAAAGATGCCTTCGGCCCACAAAAACAACTACATACTGGGCGTAAATTCCATGAGGCGATAAAAAAAGTGAACATTAGGACCATGAATTATATTTTGCCCTTCCTCAGCCCAATACCTGCATAAGTCAGTGGTTTGACTCATTAAACATAGGATTTGTGAGCTGAAGGCAAGTTGATCAACTTGCCTTCAGCTCACAAAACCTATATATACTTATCTCACTTACCAATCTAGCTTCTCATATCAACTTGCCTTCAGCTCACAAAACCTATATATACTGACCTGCAATTATCTGAATTACACTTGAATTATCTCGACTTTTGTTTGTTGTCAGAACCGCATTTAACCACGTCTCACCTGCAAGGAGCCCCTGACCAAGGCACGACGTCGAGGGAGGCTGCCCCGGCGCAGCTTTGCTGCAATGGGGCAGCCTCCCTCGACGGTCAGGGGCCCCTCTAGGCTCGCTGTGGCTAAACGCGTAGCCCACAAAACCTATATATACTGATCTCACATACTAATCTAGCTTCTCAAATCAACTTGCCTTCAGCTCACAAAACCTATATATACTGACCTTCAGCTCACAAAACTTATGTACTGATCTCACATACAAGCCTACGTACTGATCTTACATACCAATCTAGCCTCTCATATCAACTTGCCTTCAGCTCACAAAAGCCAATACATAGGATTTGTGAGCTGAAGGCAATTTGACCTCAAATACAAGCTCATGTACTGATCTTACATACCAATCTAGCCTCTCATATCAACTTGCCTTCAGCTCACAAAACCTATATATACTGATCTCACATAAGAATATATCAACTTGCCTTCAGCTCACAAAACCTATGTTCTGACCTTCAGCTCACACAACTTATGTACTGATCTGAGATACAAGCCTATGTACTGGTCTTACATACCAATATGGATTCTCAAATCAACTTGCCTTCAGCTCACGAAACCTATATATTCTGATCTTACATATCAATCTAGCCTCTTATATCAACTTGCCTTCAGCTCACAAAACTTATGTACTGCTCTCACATAAGGATATATCATCTTGCCTTCAGCTCACAAAACCTATATACTAATCTCACATGAGAATCTAACCTTTAGCACAAACTTGCCTTCAGCCCAGAAACATTTCATCCTTATCTGACACACCAATCTAGCTTCTCATATAAACTTCCCTTCAGCTCACAAAGCCAATACATAGGATTTGTGAGCTGAAGGCAAATTGATCTCAAATACAAGCTTATGTACTGATCTTACATACCAATCTAGCCTCTCATATCAACTTGCCTTCAGCTCACAAAACCTATATACTGATCTCACATAAGAATATATCAACTTGCCTTCAGCTCACAAAACCTATATATTCTGATCTTACATACCAATATGGCTTCTTATATCAACTTGCCTTCCGCTCGCAAAACCTATATACTAATCTCACAATAACAATCTAGCCTCTAGCACCAACTTGCCGTCAGCCAAGAATTTTTTTATCCTGATCTTACATACCAATCTAGCTTTTTTGTGAGTTGAAGGGACGTGGATATCTGAGATGTACGATTGGCGTTTGAGACCAGTATAATAGGTTTTGTGGGCTGAAGGCAAGTAGATATGAGATGCACAATTGGTATGTGAGACCAGTCTAGGCTCGCGCTAGCCATTCGCCAATTCGCCCGTGGGGATAAAAAATTGTAACTGCCGAAAATTTATCATGAAAATACTCTAAATTTTTGCCACATATTATCCATCTGGCAAAAATTAATTTGCCTATACCTAGGCATATCATATACCATTGGAAAGAGAAAATTGTGAGTAAGTTGGTAAACCTTATTGCCAGCAGGTAATGCCTTAGAATAAGTTAGATTACACCTTCAAAATATACCAATCTAGAGATAGAAATTGGAAATTTTTCTACAGAGACATATCTAAATTTTCCTGGGATTCACACTTTTCCCCCCTTCAACCCCTGTTTTTCTTTCTTTTTCTACTCTTTCTTCTAAAATTCAATCAGAATGTCTCCTTCTTGCCCTGTTTATAGTGGTACATTCCGAGTAGTAGGATGGTACATTTTCACCATTTGAGTGGTACATTCCGACCAGCTGATGGTACATTCGGACAGTGGTTTATTCATGCAGTGGTGTATTCCATCTAAAAACCCTGGCAAAAGCATTTTTTTATGATCAATAGGTGCTAATAAACCACACATAACATGTACCTATCCTTAAGTATATAAAGGGCAATACACCTGCAGGCTAAACAGGTCCGGGAAATGAAGGGAAACGCTCCCCAGAGCCTTTATTTACACCAGTGTTAATTTTCACAACGCAGGTAGGTGTGAAAACACTGCAGGGCTCACTGCCTACTGGGTCTAGTGGAGGAGCACAGAGGGAAAGTCTATAGAAAAAGCTTATTTATATGTGATTTCATGGCAATCACCTGTATGATTCACTATTCCCCATGTATGATTCAAGAGCATACACTAATCTATCTTATGGGATATAAACATTTAACAGCAAATTGATAGAAAATTCAGCAAATGGGTTATAAGAAAACCGTTGGTAATGTTAGCCCTGCTCTGTTTATGCTGCAAGCAAAACCGTTGCTAATTCTAGCCCTGCAGTGTTTTCACACCTACCTGCGTTGTGAAAATTAACACTGGTGTAAATAATGGCTCTGAGGAGGGTTTCCCTTCATTTCCCGGACCTGCTAAATAACTAAATGTCTGGCGAATCTACTTGGAAATTGGCAAAAGAAAAACGGCCGATTTTTGCCAACCTGGCGAAAAAAATACAGATCCCAGCGCGAGCCTAGCCAGTATATAGGTTTTGTGAGCTGAAGGCAAGTTAATTAATATAAGATGCACAATTGGTATCCGAGACCAGTATAATAGGTTTTGTGAGTTGAAGGCAGGTGGATATAAGATGAACAATTGGTGTCTGACTTGAATGCCAATTGCTCTGTGAGACCAGTACATATGGTATGTATATATCTTTTTGTGGGCTGAAGGCATCTTTGTTTTGTGGCCTGAAGGCTTTTGTAGGCTGAAGGCTTTTGAAACACATTTTTTTTGTGGGCTGAAGGCATTTGTGCTCTAAAGCCACTTTTGTGGGATGAAGGCCCGGTGTTAGCCTTTACCTAACAAAATGGTACTCTTTTGTGGGCTCAAGGCAATTTTGTGGGCTCAAGGCCCCACAAGCACTCTTGTGAATCAAAACTGAACTATATCCAAAAGTGCTTTTGGCCTCACTTCAACCATGACAGTCAAACTTTAACTAATAGGCTATCATTACAATCATTCTGATGGATATATATCCTACCTTTCCCTGACCCACAGAGCTCACACAGTACATTGTAAGCAGCGTTTCCACGATAATATCTACCTGGCAGTTTCATGTCTCATTAATAATCCTCTGTCAAAATAGCATGGTATACATGTGTGAGTGCCAAGGGCACAAATACTGGCCACCCATTCTATGGCTCTTTGTGATGGAATTATGAACAGTGGTGGTAGGAGGAAGGCATTGATGGTAGATGGCTTTGTGTAGTGTGTGAGGGGGGCTGGTATGGGATGGGTTCAATGTCAGCTGTATAGAGGTAGTAATGCATGTAATGCCTGTTTCATGATACCATGTGTCCTTGTGTAACCCTGCCTGCAGCTTTATGCCGATGATTTACCATTGTTATTATATCTTCTTTATGCTGAAGTGGTTGTGTTGCTAGGCAACCAGTTGTATTAGCAACAAACCAATAGAAACATTGAATTCAGCAGGACAAGTCATATGATGTTTGCACTTTACCAGAAGTCAGAACAGGCGCTGCCATCTTGGAATTAAGGAGTCACAACGCAAATGTATGCATGTATGTGATAACAATGATATTCATATAATTCAATATTATAATCATACCTGCCCCCCCCCCTCAAATGGACCCAAGAAATCCAATGGTGTTTTTGCTTTGTTTCTTATACAGCTGGTTCCTTGGTCCTGAAAATGGACCCAAAGAATTCAATGTTTTATTGGTTTGTTGCTAATACAACTGGTTGCCTAGCAACAGCTATTGTAATTGTGTATCTGCCTAGCAACACACATTTCCATGGTCCTGGAGTGCATTATGATCATACCTACCCCCCCCCCCCCCCATTTCTTTACGTGGCAACAACTGCAATTCTTCTTATCGATTGTATTCAACCCTGGAATGGACATCAGGTTATGTTCTTAATCAAAGGTGAATGGTGCCTAATGTATACCTACCTGTTTATATATAGTTGTGGCCAATGCATAGTTTTATTAGTGTTACCAGCAGGGTTCATAATACATGTACACCTTTGACATTAAGTATAATCAGGATAGAAGGCTGTTGTAGAAATCGGTCTCTTACTCTTACTTATTAGTAATTTGGAAAGTTGTACAGTGTCAATCTAAGATTATATTTAAAATACACATCTCAAACGACAATATGAAGGCAATACTATGTTATGGATAAAAATATTATTTGTGTATCGATTCACCTCTTCCCTCTAAACCCAAAGTTTCAGCGAGGATTAGCCCAATTTTCTGGCGATCTGAAGCAGTTGAGACAAACTTCAATACTGACCCCAGCCATGCATCAATCGGAAAGTAGACTGCCTTGACTTTCTTTAACAGTTTTACTTTTGTGAATTGGTAGGTATAGTCCAAGAATAACCCCTTTAATTTGAATTGCCTTTGCACATTTATTTAGAGTTCACTTTTGATATAGAAAGAAGCTTGAAAGCTTGAAATATGAGCAACGAGGCATGTATACAACCGATCCCTTTTTCGATAAGCACTGTGTAAATGCCCTTGGGGGACTATAATATACTGTGCGATACCAAAGTGTGATATTTACTTGTGCCCACCATAGTTGTTATTAGTTATCACCCTATGTGATAGGGGACAGTGACGCTGCCTAGTAAAATGACACCTCACTTAAAGATGGGTTAGGCAAACCATGGCCTCTATATTTAATGCATTTTTAAGTATCAGAATGATTTGAAAAGCTACACATATATTCATATGGACTTCCTAAACACAACTACAATTACAACAAAATATAATAAAATGTACCGCATTACTCGTTAAACACAGTTGTGTAAACTCGTATAATAGTTGTATAATAACCTTCCCAAGAGAACCTCTGCATATTAAACACACACAGAACTAAGGGCCGGGCTTCCTGCTTTTAATCAATCTTACCAAAGTAAATACCAGTAGAGGTTCTTTAGCACCGATACTTAAAGTATTCAGTAACAGCTAATGAGCCTGCCCTGGTTCTGTTTAATCAAGCTCACGATCATCCCAGCGGGGATTCCATCTCCTGAATACATTAATCAAAATATCAGCAACATGAGTGATGTGATGTTTGTTAGATATTACCTTCAATGCTGCATGTCCCTGAATCAAAACTGCATCCCAAAGACTCAACCCCCTTATACCTGAACTGGCATGTGCGATTGCAAATGCCACACAAAAATCAACCCTCTTAGAGTGATGTTATTCTGTTCATGAGCGTATACCTAGGTTACTAGACCATAATTGTCCCCTGGAACAAGTTCAGTCAACATAAGTGACCTGGAGGAGCTGTTTTGCCACTAGGCTCTGGAGGACATTCCCACCTTGTCTGAGGAGGTGACATCTGGTCCCTATTGTAACTGGTTGTTGCTATCCCTATCATGTCAATGGACTCATTGGCAATCTTGCTCGACCTTTCCTGTGCTGGAAATCCCAAGGTAGCACAGGTACACCGGAAATAGAAGAAGGACTATGGGTTCTAGAGTACTTGAGGCCCAATTATTGTAGCGGCTCTCACCGTTAAATACACTTCATTATTGATGATCCACTGATGACCCCTCAGCACTTGCCCTAGACCATATACAATCACTGCCAATATCGTCTTCGAGATACCTGGCCATGCTCAGGGACCAGGTGAGTATATTGTATACCGATCACACTACTTTTGAAAGTTATTTTGCCTAAATATACATAAGGTCATGTGGGATCTATTTCTACACATTTGACAAGGTACTATTACTTACGAAAAGATGAACCGGATCACATAATATATTGGATCTTTTGCTTAGAAACATAGTACACCTATAATGATGATGGCAGTGGTCCCCTTAGCTCTAATGGAATTGCTAGGCTGATTGGAAGATTGACTAACAATGAGTGTGATCAGTCCATTTGTCAATAATGGGACTTTTCACCTCTACTAAGCCAACCAAATAATTGTTATCACATCGGATAAGCTATTATAGACATCTTGAGTGGAGTCATCTTAAGGTAAGGTTCCGCAATAAGCAATCACATAAATACAATGTGTCATGTACTGGGAAAAGGGACCTTAGTGCACCCTTCACCAAGGGCCTTTTTCGCACATACTGATTAGCACAATGGGACTTCTGGACTTAACAATTGATAAAGTATACATGAAGATTACTCTGGACCTAAAATAATGACCAACCATATACAACCATTATTAATATAAAATCAACTGGAAGCATTGACCTGTTGTTGTAGTGCTAATCAAATTCGATTCAAATCACCTTCCTCATCTATTAAGCTAAGTTTACCAATAGCAGATTTATTATTGTTTTTCAAAAGAAGAAACATGTGATTACATAATGATGACCTATTACTTAAAACCATTGTGATAAGAAAGCCATTTTGAATAGAAGAAATACCATTTTAATCATAATGGTAATCAATACCATACAACATTTCTTAAAAGCCTATAGATGTTCCACACGCACAGGTGTGATACAGCTGTGAGTGGTAAAGTGAGGGGCAGCAAGTTATCTAAGACACCAGGTGGAGGGTGCTCTGCTTATCTGTGGTCCAGGGGATTCAACCTAATCCCTCAACTTGAGGGGATTCTGAGCATGGAATTGCACTTAGGATCACACCTACATAATCACCTCATTCTTGGAATTTACTGAGATGGCTTCGGAGTTTCTAGTCAGTTAATGTATAATCCCCTCTGGGAGAACATCCTCCCCGGGTTGTATCTCCCAATCGATAACACTTTGCAAATGAGGGAACCCAGTGTGAAATAAAGTGTTTTTGATACTGTTAGATACTTACCTAGCTCAGTATGGATTTCATGAGGTAATCAGAGTAGAGATGCGTCTACCACCTTCTTTTGTACTAGATAATTATTTAACAAATATTTAATACAATAAAATTAAGTGGTATTTGAATACAATAATAGTGGTGTATACATATCATGAACCATTTCTGCGTATGAATGAATATTTAGAAATATAATTGGAAAAAGGAAGATCTGTAGTCACCTGAATTCATGGGCCACCAGGCTGCCATGTACATTTTTACTGAACTGTAATTAGGCCCCAGGTGATTGAAAAGATTAAAATAAAGTACAATGATTGAAAGTTCAGATGTAAATATTGTATATCACCGATGCTATTGATCTATGCGTTGATATAAACCCTTTACAAGAACTTGGTTTAGCTCTTTTCTTAAATGTGAAAAACACCCAAGATATGATTTTTGATCTAAAAAATTGAACTTTATTATTTCCACAAAATAAGATTAATAAACTTGATCCATGGACAAAAATAATGACTAGTTTTAAGAAATTCTGGTAAGAAAAGTGATCTCAAAAACCTCTTTCAAGATAAAAACTAGAACAATATGAAATATTGCTCTTTCTTAAAACAAGATAACTACAAAAACTCAAAATGAGAATTTTTCTTATATCGAGAATATTTATTTTGGATCGATTATTTTCTGAGTTTTGTTTATTATGTGAAGAGTCCACAAAGGACTGTATTCTGTGCACACGTATGGGATTGACAAACTATCCTGGTTCACCATACGATGCTACTAACTAATTCTCAGAAGGGTTCCTATAGATATATAATAAACATATTATTAGCAGGGAAAGGTTACAAGCGTATATCAATAAACTTATTCATAAGAATAGTATGAGAAGATCAGTACTAGTCACATGGCGAGTAGAGAGAGGCACATAGTGGCAGTCCCTGGCGCCCCTTATATATTAAACATGCTTAGGTAGGGTCTAACACGGTGTGAAATGTCGCATAGTTGTTAAGTGCTGTATATTGTTCTCTGAGGTATCCCATAAGAAAACTCATTGATAATATGGAGACTTTTGATAGAAACTGCTCTTGACCCTCCCTTTAGCAAACTTTATTTTCAAATCCTGACGTCTGCGTACATTGTGCTGCTCCGTAGCCTCCCCATTACGTGTCTTCTTCTACATTAGAAAGATCAATTGGAGTTTTCTTTTTCTGGTAAGAAATCCAATATTACACTCTTTATGCAGATCTATAACGCCCATGGTAAATTATGAATTTAATCAAGGACCTGCAGGGAATGTAGCCATTTAAAGCTCTTACCATAGTGATCATTAAGACGTAATCTCAGATTTTATAACCTTAACCTTTTTGTTATATTATAATAACTCCCTTTTCGTATGAGCCATATATTAATGAAATGGATGACATTTAATGGATAACATATTACATGCAGATTTTAATTAAGTATTCACAGTATTACTCTGAGTAATAAAGATACAGGGTGCATGCTATTTGGGTGATTTACCTCATCGGCAGGCCAATGTCGAGAGCATATAGCACCTGTATTCTGTCCTAACCTCTGAGAATACTGCATATGGCTATACAGCTCACCCATTAGAGAATTATGGCAGTGGCTAGATTCTCTTCAGTATTGTTCATGGTATTAACACTATTGACATAAAGGAGGAGAACATGTACACAATATAATGCAGAACAATAAAGCACTGCAGAGGGTATGCTATTTGGGAGAGCAATACTGTAGTTGTGAAGTGCTGTGGCATCAGTTGAGGGGACTTTCTGGCCAGTGCCTCGCAGCAGGCACTTTCAAAGAGAAGCAACCTACTCTGAGTCACTCAGACAATGGAGTAAAGAATAGAAGGGAACGCCCCACTCTGGATGTTTCACACTTTTCTCTATTCCATGTCTATGTCTATCAAGGGTAGTCTGATTTTCTCCTCCTGATATCATCTGGCACACCATATGGATAGCATAATATATTAATGTATTGTGGTATCGTCATTTTCATTTAGCTGGTTCTTTCTTTCTTTCTTTCTTTCTTTCATTCCTTGACTTACTCTCTCTTATTATTTTCCTCGTTCCCACCATACATTATCTGTATTTATATCCAGAGCCTCCTGGTCTAATATACACCATTGCCTCACATCTGAACAATTATAGACATGACTTTCATTCCCTCCACTGTACAGTTGATTTCCAAGAGAGTCTGGATCTTAGCATGTGAGTGGATGGCATGCACGTTTTCCTACTGACATGTTTGCCTATTGGAGGAGCAGGTATGAGTAGCTCTGAGGAGGCTATCTGAGTGGGTCAACACAATATGGGTATGTAGTTAGTGTGCTCTTGCAGGATACCCAGACAGGACATGCTGTCCATACAAAGCTTGAGTAGGATGCGGATATTTGGGCATGTTAGTGCAGCTAGATTGTACACTGTTTTGCACAGGATGAGAAGCTTATCTGCAGCAGTAATATCAAGTAATCATTGGGATAAAACTAGAAAACCCTGCTAAAATGAATACACTCTTCTATCGATCTGAATCAATTGATTCGTAATAAGATAATGTTTGCTTTTATGAATAAAAGCAAGGGGTTTTAAAACAAATCTCTTCATAGTCATTTTTACAAGGTGATAATAAAACGATTGATACGGAACATACTGGGCCAGTTAATTGTGTATTTTTACTGGTTCAGAAGAATGGTTCAAAAGAATCGCTAAACAGTATAGTCAGATTTACAATGTGCTTAAAGCTCATTGTTTATTACATTGATGTAACATGATATCTACCAATGTAAATGAGAATTATCTGAGCTACATGCATGTATACATAAACTGATGTGTGAACCAATGATATTGTATTCGATGCAATGTAAAATGCGATGTAAAATTATACTTAAACATTGAACACAACATTTGTCCAGCTCTGAAAGGGTCACTTTTATATGGAGAATACAGGATAATTAATTCTAGGCTGTGCAGTAATATGAACACCTGCTGTGTGGTTGCCATGACAATATCAAAGGGAATAGTAATCAAGTCAAAAATAATGCGCTTTAAACAAGAAAATATTCAATAAAGAAAGGTAAGAAATATGGGTACGGAGCTGACAAGGTAGAGGTTAGAGGGTGGGAAGTGAAGATCTACGTGCACATTCTGGTTGTGTATCAGCCTTTGTGGTTGGCTGGTGATGATATAAATCAATCAGGTGACTGCTGCGCCAGAGGTGGTGCTTGAATAGATGAATTGTCCAGTGGCCATTGTAAATAGAGATCCCATATAGAAGAGGCAGTAAATTGCAGCCGTCGCTCGGTGATAGTGTAGGCCAAAGGGGTTGGATGACTGACCATGTTGGATGATCATGGGTGCTAGAATATTGATAGCGAATTTAATAGATGAAGGATTTCTAACCAAAATGAGGTATATATCATTTTCTTCTGTAGTGGTTGTAGCATAAATCGTCATATTTGGGACAAAATATTATATGGCCCCGACAGCTACATCTGAAATGAGCAACGTACATATATGTGTCATCCTCTAATAACAGCTCACTTCGTTGGTGTAAACGAAAATGCAAATTGACCATAATTTTTTGTCACTTGTTGTTCAGCGACTGTACATTCATCGAGGCTGGTATCAGTGTGGGTGCACAGGTGAGGACATGTAATTCTAGGGACTTCAGAAAAATGTATTGGGGTAAGTTTGTATTGCAAGTAGTTTGAAGTTGACCTATAAATGAGCTGCGTTGCCTGTAGGCCTACTAATAGTTTGGGAAAACTAAGGTCCTAATTCGCTGTCTCGGCCACATATAGATGCAAAGTACCCTTTCGCCCTTCTCTGGATCATGGACGGGATCTCACAAAGACATTTGATAGCCAACAAACACTAAATTGGATTTCGTTTTTGATGCTAGAAACGGACACTGAAAGTGGCCAGTTGCATTGCCTGCGGGGCTCCATTACCTTGTGCCTCAGGTGTCAAGCATTGAGGGTCAGTTTTCCTTGCGTGTACCATCGCTGCAAAGCATTACATGTTGACCCAATACAATGAGCTGACGTCTCATGGTGTGCAAAAGTTGATAGACTGTCTCTATCAAAGCTTACTGCATCATGGATCTAAGTGAGAAACCACTATCCTTAAACTATATAAAGGCGCAAGTTCTGACTGGGAAAGTGATACAGTGCCATCAGGCTACCAAGCTGCAATCATTTGAGCTTGCTATCTGTTCTGTCTTTGGCGCCTTTTGATGGGATAGCTATCTATAGTTTCCCACAGGCCGTGGCCATGTTGAAGGAGAGCATGCAGTGACGAGTCAGCTAGTGCTCCACTGGATGAGACGGACACGGTGATAGGTATAATCCCTGGCTTTCCAACTAACCAGTGGCTGAAGTAGCTAGACTTGTTCATGAAGGATACTATTTCTTGCAGCTTTAAAAGTCGCACAGAGCATTAATTAATGCATGGTTCATGGATGAAGCCCTGGCGAGTAACCCCTTTGTAGGTTGAGATACCGCCAAAGTTTTCGTATGATGCATCAATGCATTCATGCATCATAAAATAGCATATTAAAACAATGTGCTGCCCTGAAAGGGAATCGCCTTTTTTAGCCCCTAATTTAGATTTCCCGTTGTTTATTTTGCAACGCTACGGTAATTGACCCTGATTCTCATGATTGTCGGACATCCCCAAGTAAGCAATCCAAATGGACTTATTACATTTATTGTAATCTTATATTTGTCAATATCAGATCAGAGACCCTTTCCATAAGCTGGATTTGCATGATCGTGAATAAAGTGTGTTTCATAAGGCGTGACCTTAAAAGTGTAAACATAAACGTGTCCTTACATTTCGCTGCCTTAAATCAGGCGATATGACATCATACTACGGACTTCCCTGGGCTTTCCCATGCTTTGTGGGGAATTTCAATCATCCAAAGCTGCATAAGACAGTCCCCCATAAAAGTTATGATAGCGAAACTGGTTATGGTCACACAACTATCAGACATCCTGCGTTTTCGCAAAAGTCTTTCATAACATGTTACCTTAAATACTATTTATGGATTCGTAAGTATTTGAGTTAAGATAACTGGTTTAGAAAGACATTAACTTTTGGTCACTTATGACACCGTAACTCTGTTATCATAACTTTGCAGCGTTAATGCAAAAACCACATCTCTTATGAAAAGGCTCTCAGAGCTTTGTTTATAGCTTGTACCCTTTGTGTCCTCAGGGAATCCCTTTAACACTGCGGTCATTGACTTGTACCTTTGTCTCATTTTAAGTGCACATCGCCTACAATCTGCACCCAGCACCTGCGGCCTCAAGCTCAAACCAGCTTTTTAATCATTATAGTAATACATTATGACCAGTACCGAATCAAAGGAGAACACATTATAGGTAAAGGAAGCACCTGTAAATGTACGGAGAAAAGAATGATTATGTTTGCATTTTGTTGCGTTTTCGTCAGGTAGCCATGTAACTTGCGTAACCCTCGCCATCTTCGTACCATGCCTCATCACTTATATTGTCTATCATCGGTAAGTTATAGTTGCATTCCTACCTTCCTGCCTTTCTTAATTGTAACGACTAAAACTTGCAGATTATGATATACTCATAGTACTTGGAGCATCCCTATGGATTTAGCTGTTATCTTCCAAGCAGAGGAGCAAACATTGGCATCGTTATAAAGCAATAATACACAGGATTATCAACTTGGTTTGCTCTGCGTCTCATCAGGGATTATCCGCAGATCATGATGGGGGTGGTTCTAAAGCAGATGCTTTTCTGGGGAGATTAGATGACATGTTTGGTGCTGCATAGGATAAGTACATTGTGGTGTTTTGAATTAGTTCTTCATGTAAAGTATTTGAGTCACCTGTATGTAAATCAGCAACTTAGGATATTACATGTGACTTGGTAATCGTATAAAGTATACAAGTGTAGTATTGTATTGCAATTTAAATGATTAATCACCGAGTTAGTTTGTCAGAAGAAAAAGAAAAAGGTTCAGATGAACTAGAATTAATTCCTAAGGAAAATTCTGAATATTTGTTTCAAAATATCAGTCTTGTCAAAGGACGGATCAAAAATTGATTGTCATCTACATACATTTAGATACTAACTGCAGTAATAGCACTAGTGACAAGATCATTATTATAATACAAAGAATATTGCACCTAGTACAGATACCTGAGATACACTATATTTGATATTTTGCTCATTCGAAATAGTCCAAGCTGATGTGGTATGTGTTGAAAACGACGTTTCATACATACACATAGATAGACATGGTACTCTCAGGGAGCCAGTGTGCCAGTGGAGCCCCCTGGTGTCAAGTAGTGATATTACAATAGTGCAGTTTCTGTAACAGCCTAAAAGTCTGTAACCAACTATAGTGCAGTCTCAAAAGTACAGGTGCTGACTCAGCACGATAAAGTAGTCCTCACTTACTGCTAAACCTCACACAAGGCAACATCTTGTGTTCAGTCTTCTCTTCTTAGTCATAGCCATTCTATTTTCAGTTTAATTACGGCAAGCAAACATTATCTTTGACGCAAAGATTTTATCTACTACGCAAGATACTGTTCTTGAAAAACCTTTTTTACAGTTCATAAACCAGGTTGAAAACTAGTTGAACATGACAGCCTGTATATAGGCTGCAATATACAAGCACCCTGTGCATTCAGGCTGCGTATGCACTCCCCCAGCACATCAGGCTGCTATAGGAGGCCGGGAGTGCGAGATGGGCCTCAGACATATCACCAAATTTGGATAGGCTTAACCAGCGCAATTGCCTAGTCCCAGATACCTGTGTTCACACTTAACTTTCATTGATCTATGTAAATTCATCCAATAAACATAATAAAGCAGTTAGCATAATATTTACTTTGGCACCATCAATATCTAAGGGTTTGTTTCTATCTTAATTCCTAATAGTGTTGTGCACCGGCCATCCGTTTATTCATAGTTGGTGTAGTACTTGCAGGGTAATTAGCAGGATCATATCTAGGATGTTGTCTTCACTCCGTTAACCATGTCACATAGGTGATTATATCAACAAGCATCCATTCCACCCGTATAGTCGTTCACTGTAAAAAATTGTTGTTCCTAAACAGCAAAATGTGCCGTAACTATACAGTACTTTTGCTGCAAAACATAATACAGTAAATTTTACATGTACATTTCTGTTGCTATAGATGCAGCTTACAGTAGTGATTTGTAGACCTACAGATGTTGTTTGCACTCGTGATCACCCTATCAGGAAAACATTATGAGAAACAGTCGGGTCCCTGTCTTTGAAGAAAAGTATATAGATCAATGGAGGGCTGCTGTAGTGTGTCCTATATTGATACATGCTTTGAGTCCCAGCCCTTGGCAAGGCTAACCGCCATACCGAATTATTGTTAACTCAAACACCACTCATGTGAGCTGCTCATATGAACGGCAATCAACTGCCCAAAACGGCTGACTGGGAGTTGGTTTCTGTGTCTTACTTCCTATTTCTCCAGCATGTCCCAAGAGCTGTGGGGCTGAATGCTGAGCTTAACGAAGTTGGGCAGGACCAGTACTGGATCAGTCGGGTGAGCTAGTGAGTAGCTCAGTACACAGAAGCAGGCTGAGCACACCTTGGCTGTGCACAGACTTGGGACTGCAATTGATCTTTGAATTAGTAATACTTTTGAAATAGTAAGAGTGCTGGAGCGAGACACTGCCTGACTGAATCTATATCCAGGGTGTAAAGAGCTAGGCAAATAGTTTATAACTATATAAGGAAAAGGACTGGCATGCCCATAAGAAATTATAATCGACACGACTTCATCGTGTATGTAGCGTTAGCAAGCAAACCAACACCAAGGTAGTAGGCCTTCTTGATAATTAAAGATATGGGGTGCTGTTTTGCACAAATAATGTGTAATGGTCAAGTGTTATTATGACATTGTAACTGTAGATGGGTCAGTTTAAAGGTTAACTAATGGTTACAAGTCATAAGTGTGTTCTGTAGATCTTGGCAAGAAATACTTATCAAAATATCTTGTGCAATATAGCAATGAAGCTGTTCAATTAGTTTAAGTCAGTTAGCGCCATTGCACGTTTGCAAGTGCCTTTTCAATATGTACAGCAAAAGGTGGTGTAATGAAGGACATAGTCACATTACCCTAATCTGGAGCAGAAGCTGTTGCTTGTGTCATACTATTTCACATTTATGATAGCTGACACCCACACTCAAAAGAACCCATCTAAAACTACGCAGTCTGACAGTCTTCATACACATAGTGATATTGACCTCGTTAGTGTCTTTGAAAAAAGGATATAGAAAATTCAATTCAGCAAATGTGATTTAGGCAGCGAAAACGTACCTTATGGGTCCCTGCCTAAACCATCAGAAAATGATGTTTATTCAATGCGGGGGAGGAAAACTCCGAGTAAATTTCCTACATATGCTCATAGATCAGCGAATAATTGTCCGATCCCAACAATTTTAACAGTTTTGTAAAGCTGAGGGCATCGTGCTTAAGGGCCACGTGATCAGTTTATAAAAAAGTAGAGATTATTCCCTTTCAAATGCTGCAAATCCCGAGTCAATCGGACCAGCGGTTGCTGAAATATCACGATTTGAAGTTTTTGGGTGGGAAGTGAATATTCTTCCCTTTCTTTATTGGTGCAGAACACATTAAATTCTATCTTGCAAACCGTTAGCCTTAGAGACATTTCCTACATATGCTCATAGATCAGCGAATAATTGTCCGATCCCAACAATTTTAACAGTTTTGTAAAGCTGAGGGCATCGTGCTTAAGGGCCACGTGATCAGTTTATAAAAAAGTAGAGATTATTCCCTTTCAAATGCTGCAAATCCCGAGTCAATCGGACCAGCGGTTGCTGAAATATCACGATTTGAAGTTTTTGGGTGGGAAGTGAATATTCTTCCCTTTCTTTATTGGTGCAGAACACATTAAATTCTATCTTGCAAACCGTTAGCCTTAGAGACATGGGAGTGGGTGCAAATTGAAGCTTGTCGCAAGGGCGATCAGGTGGGGGGGGGGGTGTCAGGCAGGAGTTGGGAGCTTGACCCTCCAGCCCAAACCTATTTTCGGCCATCCAACTATTACAAACTGCAGAGAATTTGACCCTATGGTCCGTCAAACAGAATTGAGTCAAGCCGGGGCTAAACTTTGCATTATTACTCAGAACGACCTGATGATTAATATTATAATATTTCTTTTATTACTGAGCAGTAGCCCCCCTTGCATAAATAATGTGATCTGGGCCTGTGTCGACAAGAACTGGAGCATGTTAACACAGTCTGACAGAAGGATGGATGAATGTTTCAGTGAAATGACAAACTGTCATGGTAAGACAAATCAGCATGACCTACAAACCCCGCCTTCATCCCACCCCACAACACATACAATTTCATATCAAACCAAGAAGTCCAAAATATTCTGTGGCTTTTCCTCCTGTTTGTCATTGGATTTCAGCTTATAAATTTCATGTTGTCCATTGTCCATTGTCATTCACGTGAATAGAGTTGGTTGCTGTCATCATTGGTGGTCATAACATGTACTGACATGAAGAATGTACGGTCATGTACATGTATATCATCCAACGATAATAGGCAATTCCCAATAAGTTAACAAGCCAAGCACATAATCAGTACCTAACTAGCATTGGTAATATATTCGATGTCTTCTTCAACTATACCTTTAAAATCATGACAGGTTCAGCCCATGTCATCAAACAGTTATTTCCTACTTTAATTTTTATTGAGGAATGTGACTTACATCACCCACCCCCACTTACTCTCAAGTAAAGTATAATTATTGTTCAATAATATTGATATTGATATTATCGAATGCTCTAAATTATCGATTGTGTATCGTAAATATTAGGAACTAGTTAAAAGAAATTGTCATGTATTGCCAACCTCAAATGAAAACTATTTTCATAATTGTAAACTATAATTAATATGTTGTTACAACAAACAGAACATTATGGTTCCAACCTCCAGACCGCGTCTGACATCTGGATCAGCCGGCATGCATGACTGCTGACCCTGTCAGCGACCGGAAGTGGTAGTCTGTGTGGGTCCATATCGATAGCTCCACCTATCCGTCGAAACGGAATTTCTGTAAGGGAATTGTCCATGTTTAGTTTCTCCTTGTTTGTTGGTATCCCGGTACTACTAAGTTACACAGTTCGTCATATTCATTAAAGTGATTATAGGAAACCACTCAAAGCATCTAACTTTTGTATTCATACAGGGACCTGCAATGATTAACTTTATTTCGAACAGAAAATAAGTACATTTGTATCTTCCTTCATTCTTCTGAGATTCTCTAAAGCCCGGATACCTCACAAATTCCATTAAGATGTGCAGCGGATATGATAACTATATTAAGCACTAGTTTGTCTGTACATTATTTATTAAGTTTCACCAAAGAAGCAATATCCAAATTTGCACTAGACAATGCCTAGAGATATCATTATCATCTGCATCCCTCTTAAAACCCCACCCACCCTATTTAAGGCCATGGTTCTGGTCCCGGCTCTACTCTTACTGTTGCTGGGCAGGTAGTAAGAGTAGGGCATTTAAGGAGAAACTCACCGTGATCAATGTTATCAAGCGTGGGTGGAGAGTGGATGACACTACAGAAACTCTCAATTTGCTGCAGGGTGGGATGTTTCTGACAGGTACATAGTAATATGCCGCACCTTAGGTAAAAGGATTTCTTGTAATTCCTTGGGGAACTTACTCAATACATTAGGCCCCAACCAGACGCTGTCCAATCAAGGTATTGCTGCCCATAGAATGATTACTAGAGGTAATCTACCCATAGAATGCTCAAGATTGCAAATGGCCAGCTTGTCGTCGCACAGAAAGAAACATGAAAGTCTTGTGGCTCTTATGAGGGTGTCGCGTAACAATGACAAATTGACAATAAGCTTCAAAGGCCAACGGATCAGCTCTATAGAACTGGTACTCTACAGGCACAGGGGTCTGGGATTTATAAGCTTGTCAGGATTGAATGATCAATTTGATCAAGTTGATCAAATTGATCATTCAATCCTGACTTATGCTCAATTCTCTAAGAATAATTTAGAGTTTCTGTTGTGTTATAAAACATAATTTGGCGGAAGGATAATTTGAGTTTTATAATGCATTTTATTCACATGGTGATATTTCAAAATACGATACAATTCAAATGAGGTTCACAGGACCTCAGCAATCAGGTAATGACAAATGTGTATGCGCAATAACATGTAAAAATGTCATCCATGTCACACAATCAACCTCCTTATCAGAGAGGGAAGCGGCTAGCATTTCCCAATGACAACTATGTTATCAGCATAAATACAGTGTATTTCATTAGTTAGCAGATTCATAGAACAGTCAATGGAAAGCTTTAGCTGAGTAACTTTGAGAGGAATTTAGCCTATAGGATAGCGCTTCTGGAGCCTAAGCCAAACTGAGAGGTACCTCAGAGAGCTGTTTTGCATTAGCTGTAATGTTTTATGTTGGGCTTGTAATTAGTACTTGATTGTGCATTTCTTGGATTTTAGACCAAGCGCAATGATAACCAAATAGTTATAGCCAGTCTTCTTCACTGCCTTCCTCATTTCGACTACCTAGGTGCTATAGATGTTTCTTATCTCTGTGTGGATGATCTGTGAAATATAAATATCTCTACTTTAATGTCAATGTATCTTCTGCTATCGGCAATTTTCCAAAGACGCTAGCTGTTATGCCGGGTAATCTTGCATCAATAAAATCCTTCCCAAACTCATCTCAAACGCTATATGTATACATCTATACAGTGTCCTTCTATGTTGTAAACGTTAGCCTGCAATGCTTCCATCGTCTTTACAGTGCCCACACATATTCAAGGATGTAAAGTTATATACATTTGTACTAGAACTCCAAGAATCTCCTCAAACATGGTTATTAATCAAATTGTTTTTACACAAAGTCTTTACTTTCTTTTCACCTTTATACACGAGGTCATGCTAATCACGCTAAAAGAATATGACTTATAAAAAGAAAGATTCCCACTTTTCTGGGCCGTTTAAGCAATTTCTCAAAAAGTTAGTTCTTTTTGCTGTCAACCACGAAAAATTCTTGCTGTCAACTGTCTTTATTGGCTGAGGAGGGTCACTGTTTTGCTGTCAACCCTGTGTATTCATACCCTTCCGGAACTACATATCCATACTCTCCAACCACATCTTGCTTCTGGGAATAAAACGAGGCTTCCTATTTGCTGCAGGAGAGTGTCCTGTTTCTATGCATTGAAACAGGACATAGTCAGCAGGTTTTAATGTGGTGGCTTCCCATATAATGGCCTCTCAACACAAGCAGCCACATTGAAGGAGGGCAGTGATCGGTCAGCTCGTGTTCCATTGGATGAGACAGAAACAGTGATAGGTATATATTCACTGCCTTTATAACTACCTGTTATTTGCTGTTATGCTTTCTGTATCAAGACAATTATATCAAATTATGTGACACGATCTGCGAAAAGGGACCTTAGTGCAGGGTACACCAAGGTCCCTTTTCCCAGTACATGTCACTTATATATACCTCACACCAGACACGTCCAATTTTCTCCACCTTTCAATACTTGTAACAGTTGGAACAATATCTGAATATCTCATCTATTATCAGAATGGCTGACAATACTGTCACTTTTAAGAGTATGCTTAAAAGAAGCTGATTCAAGTACTTTGATACCACCTGGAGCTATGAGCTCCAATTCACAAACCTGTAATTATAGTGAGTGATGATTGTACCACATATATTCTCTCTTGTCACCTCGAAAGCCCAGCAACGAAGATACTGCAAATGAACTTTTTTGTTGAATTTATTCAACTTGGCTGGCACACTTAAATATAATACAAAACTTACAAAGTTTTTGTATTGTATTAGTAACGCGGGCTTTTGCATCGTATCATACTCACATATCTATTTCTATTTTCATTCAAGTATCAACTCATTGTATGATTGTTAACTGCCCTGCCTTATGAATATGTATCTTGATCACTTGGTTTATAGAACAGTAGGGTATGCAATATAAAATGCTGCTTCTTATTGTAAAATCCCTGTTGATTGTACCCTCTCCATGTCTTTGGGTCAGATGAATATTACCATCATATATGTATGGTATTCCTCAACATATATCCACTATAAGAATTTGGTATCACCTCATATTTATCTACCCTCCCCCTCCCCCTCCCCTTGTCCCCAAGTAATATCACCATAACTGACTCTTTTTGTAGGTTTTCATGCAGTAATAACGAAATGGAAGTGCTGTAGCTAAAATGCAAATGTAATTAATCATTCATTGTATGTATCAACCTTCTCTGTAATTCGATTGTACTTTAATATTTTTCGTGATTGCAGAATAAAAAACTTGCAAATCGAAAATTGAATTGAATTGACAATTAGCTAAATGATGTGAATTGAAATCATTCAAACGTATATCCTGACCCATTAGTAACATCCATAAATGGAGAGATAAAGCCTGCTTAATTAATGTAGTAACCAGATCTCTAAATTGGAAAAGGTTATCGAGTTTCTAACTGTTATATCTAAAGTTTGGCCGAGCTAGCCTATAATCGCTGTTCTGAGCTTGCCCCTGCCCCTGCCCCTGCCCCTGCCCCTGCCCCTACCCCTACCCCTGCCCCATCCCCTGCCCCTGCACCTGCTGTTCTGAGACCTAAAAACGCTACCACATTGTATTACTTCTAGAAATAAGTATGATTTAGCTCTTTCATTGGCCATGGCCATGGCAACTAAAACGTACTTTAAATGTTATTTCAAGCACCTTAATGATAGCTGATATTGATGCCTGTTTCCATGTAGGGAAATCGATGTATAAATGGCAGTAGAACACAGTTTTATGGTAGTAGTTCCTAGGTACTGTACACTAATATTCCTTATGCTGGAAACCTTAGTCAGTACTGACCAAATTTCTCAATACTTTTTTGGCTCCCTATACAATCAACCCAGATCAGTCAGCTCACTCAAAACCGACCAACCCTACTTAGTCTTTCCATTTCTAGGAATGATAGCAGTATGAGGGTTGGTCATTTGGACATACCTTGTAAGTCAACATGATTAACCCTAGATAGTCAACATATATAACTAACCTAGTTAGTCATATTATCTTGTTTGGAATCCTTAAAAAGCACATTAAGCGCTTTATATCACACACATTCACAACCCATGAGCAAAGTTACTCTAGGATTATGGTAAAGCAGCATTTTGTACAAGTGTGGATATAATATAGAACAGGACAGAGCCTCAACACGCGAGAAGGGACCTTTGCAGGGGATTTTTAGTACCAGTTTTGGCCACTGGGGTGCATCAGAATGGTGAAAGATAATGCCTAAAAATGCTCTAAGGTAATTTTTTATGCAGAATACAGTCGTTTTCTGAGAATTATACAATTTTTGGTGTAAACGTTTTATATCTTAAATGTAAATGAAACATTTTCTATGAGCAATAGGCACATGTTGCACTTTTTGGTTGACATAATTATGGAAACCATTCAAGCTTTTCTAAATGGGACATTTTGGTCCTACTTTCGTGGAAATTCCATTAGTATTTCAAAACTGAAAACAGACCGTGAAAGGTCCTACTCAAACCAACTCAACATGGAATATTCACACTTTCTTTGGTTATTTCTTTTAGCAAATCAGATTTTTCGTATTTTTTTGTAAACATAGTTATCATTGGATACGGTGCTTATTTAAAGCTTATCTATTGTTTGAGGTACGATTCTCAAAAAACTACCAGGAATATCGTATAGCTCGTAATATAGATCTCATTTTAGAGACCTTGGCACAAACTTAAATTGTCAATTCACCCCTCAGTACCCCTTTTCATGCACGTGCGGGGCATCTAGTCAGTCTGGTGTTCATGTTCCTAGAACAACATCATTCAGAAGGTTATCAATTTATATGGTTTAGTTCTATTGGGAGTTTGAATTGCAAAATCTCAAATGCATGAAGTAATTGAAAATTAAGATTATTTTAACACGTATAGATCAATTATAAGTGTAGATCCTCTGTAAAACTAGCCTGACAAACTTTGTTGCCATCAGGTGTGTAATTTGTGCATTAGACACTGAGTCATTTCTGAATACATGTATCAGTTGGTCGGAATGACCAACCTGGGTTAGGCACTACTGACTAACGTAGCAAAACTACCGAATATCAGTGATGGGGCGTGTTGGATATGTATGTGTATAGAGAGACCAGGTTCAGTGCCCAAGGCCATATTCCCAGTACGGCTCTACATCTCGGGTTGCAGGTTGGCTCGATGTACAGACGGTTGGCACCTTCTATCACTGGCAAGGTGTGAGGAGGGAGGGTACTGGAGGTACAGGTGTTGGCAAGTCATTACACCAACCTTCCACAGAACTATAGGGACCTTCTCTATGTCCGTTTGGTATTTAGGTTCTAAATTCATATATCTTTTCTATCCTGGTTTATCCATAGTTTACAATAGAAACTTCATGCAATATTTCAACGTGTTTTGAATAATACTCATTATTAGTAGTATCAACATGTTCTGATTACACTCATCCTTGTCTAACTGTTTAGTTAAGATAAAGCAAAGTCTATGTAATTATATATAAGGTCCAGACACAACAATCATCATAACCTTTCAAGGGCAGCTTTTTTAGCATAATAAATAAGTTAGTTCTAGTTGGAATATTTGCACAATTCTTTCAATTTTGTAAAGGTAAATTTCTGGATAATTTGTCGGTCAAAAGGTGTATTGATAGAATTCTTTTGTCTATGCAATAATCGCAAGGTCGATATATCGATTTGAGGGCTATTGATGAGTCCTACCCGGCTGACCATACAGTACATATAGACGTCAAATAAAGTTATTAAAAAAAATCTCGGGAAAGGAAGAGGCATGCAGATACAGTGATAGGATAGGGGAGGCAGCTTTGCATGTAGATGAGAGAGTTATAAAGAGCTATAAAAGAATATTTCTGGCCATCAAAAAGTTCCGACTTTGCACAAGTTCCGATATTGCGCGTGACATACATGTATATCCAATGACAAGAATGTCGAGAGAAAAGTGGGATATTGCTTTAAAAGAGAATGGTTCTTCTATATTTATTACATTTTCATCAGTAAAAGACTCTAGCCCTACGATAGCAAAGTACTCCTTATGATTCAGTCCGAAATCATTCATTTCCCCAACAACACCTACGCCGCTCGATTAGTTGTTTGACATGTGGCATTAGCACTGGGAACCTAATCCTGCAGTCTTGACAGGGAAGATGTCACAGCGCGATTTCAAAGGATGGCTCTGCAGAAAATAAGAAGGTGTTAGCGTATATGCAGAGATGGGAAAGTGGTGGGTGATGCTCATGGTATGAGTGATAACAGTGGACTGCTCATTAGTGGTAAGAACACATACAAAAAGTTAATCTGGGACTGCTCACTTCTTATCAATTACACATAGTGTTTCCGGTGCCCTGGTGTTTTGCAAGATAATGCAGTCATGCCAAACAGTGTATATGGATAAGACACACCCAAAAGGTATGTATCTCCGGATTCATGGTTCCATTATGAAGGTGGGGTAGGTTGCATTTATTTAATTTCTGTGATGTGACGCCCGGGTTAGTAAGAAATGGGTTAAATATGCTGTGGTTTGTACACAAATTAGTTGGGGAGCCAGTCTAGAAGCCTGGGGAAGAGCTGACATCCGCACCAATACTTGGTATCAGAGGTGGACTAAGCTAATCTGAGGGTGCTGATTCCATTTCTGCTATGTGTAAAATGATATCTAGGTCGGAACAAGGTCAAAGGTCACATCCTGGATTAAACAATTAATCTGTAAAGGGTACATACACTTTGAGACAAATACTATCTTCAGAGGCTAGTCATCTTAGAGGATGTATGTGTGTCAGTACTTCAGGGACTATGGTTGACCTTGATTAGGTTCAAGGTCATTTAGAAAGGGTCTACATGGACAATACTTATAATTTGTACCTTGCAATCCATTGTTATCTACAGGTAGTATATCAATGTCTATACATAAACTATAGCTGTCTAAATTAATTCAAAACTATTAGCCACTACCAGATAATAGGAATATATTGTTAAGATATGTTATTATAATGATGATCCAACCCAATTCTGAAAGAAATATAATTCAAGTATATTCTCAAAATCAGATTTAAACCTGTGAATTCTCAGTGCCAATACTTGCTCTTGCATTTGGACCTTTGCCGTGGCATATTCTTAACCTTTAGTGTGTTGCATGACCTTGATGAAAGTCATGGTAAAACGTGGAAAAGGAAAATACTGCTCAAACAGTAGTATCTAAATAGCCTTGATACCTTAGTAGTAACAAATGTAAGATAGCAATATCCTAATCTTGCCCTTTATGGTCTCGATCATATAAATGACCTTAAACAATGCCAAGTTCAAATATAAGGCTATTCATTAAGACGTCAAGGTTTACATTTAATTTGAATGCATTGTGACCATTTGTTGACATGATGCATGATTGTAGTCCATGCTTGTATTCATGTATTATCTGGTTGATTCTTTTTCAAAGGGTTGGTCTGATGCCCAGATATAGAACCTGTGAGTAAACTCTTCATGACTTCAGGACAAGTAAAATCAATCTTAAATATTGGAATATCATACCCCCTTGCCTGAGTCCCTTTGTAATATTAATGGTATTTTACTACTTCTAATTTAGAAGTATTTCCTTTTTGCCATATTTGACCTTGACATTTCTCAAGGTCAGTTGGTATCATACATATATGTCAGAGTTAAGTTCTACATCCATAGGAAGTATCAGCACTTTGAATTCACTGGTATAGATTTGATGAAACCATCTTGAGCATTACCTCCCTCAAATCAAATTCAGATATTAGCTGGTGATAGGATGATTGAACCGTCTATTCCTAGCAGTGGCTCATAGTTATGTGAGTATTAGATGAGACAGATAACCTTGTCAATATGGGCATATATAATCTATTGCCTGTACATATCAAAAGGAAGCAAATTAAGAATTGGAACAGTTTGAACCTCTCTAAAACGACCTTGAACCAATCGAGGTCAATCATAGTCAGTCAAGTAATGAAGAATATTTATCAGAATAACTGTGTAAGATGACTAGACCTTTGGCAATAATAACATTTGTAGGTGTGCATATAGATTCTATCTGACAGCCCATTGTGACCTTTGACCTTGAATTTGACCTTGTTCCGACCTAGATACAGCTTTACCTATGGCATAACCAGATTCAGCACCCTCAAATTACCCAATACCAACCATCATATCAAGTATTGGTCACCATGTCAGGTCAAAGTTAAATATTGATATTCTGGATGCCTGGATCCCCAACTAAATGGAGTGAAATCTCTAGGGCCGTTTAGCACGGTTTTTGAAAGTCTAAGTGTATGAAATGTTTTCACTATAAAGTGATAAAGAAGAAAAGTAGACATTGATTCATTTTTCAACTACAGAGTTTTGCAGGCTACCATATGTTGCATCACATCGGTTCTCTGGTCCTAGGTCTGTCATCTCCCAAGTAAAGCACTATTTGCCATCATTACCAAGGAATTAGATGCAGGATTAACCACCTCCGCCACCTAGCGTCTCATCCAGGATTATCCACAGATTATGATTGGGGATTTACTACAACAGCTAACAATTCTCTGGTGGGATTAGATGACACAGGCTTGTGTAGGCATGATTACTGATATCACATTTCCCACGCTTTTTTTCTGGTGGGTTTGGTTCTTTCAGTGGGATAGAATATATGTGGATTAACAATAGTCATAATTATGTGATCAGCCAGGGCAAAAGGAATATCAGGAAGGGAATTGGTAATTCAAAAGTCTGTGACAATGTGTGAAATGGGATAAAGTAGTAGTGGTACTTTTGTGGGAATTTTGAGTTTGTAAATGTATTTATTTTCATAAATGATTTTCATAAATACAAGTATAATACATAAAACGTATAGCTATAAAATAGGTTTAAATACATTATATAACCAAACATTACGAGGCGCTCTTATTGAAAACTATCAAACGACAACTAGAATAATTTTGGTTCTAGAAGGAACTTTAAGGGTATGATTTTAGTTTTCAGTTACTGATGTTATTAGACATGAAAATAGGACCAACATCTCTCATTTAGACTTGAGAATAAAATGGTTTCCATGGCAGCCAGAAAGTGTCATTTGAGTTTTAAAAAGATTCGTATTGAAAACGACCATTTTGTATTCCAAATAATGAGAGTATAAAAGATAGGATAACTCTAAGAACAATAATTGTATTCTATATATATCATACAGTTTTTGTTTATTGTACTTTGCACACTTTTGTCATCATGGTGCCTCCTGGGTGGCCACATTCAACACTAAGGACCACCACTTTAGAACTATAACCACAAAGTAGGCCATTGATATTGGCAGGGCAAGGTCATGTATTAGCCAGCGAGACCCTGTCGTGTCATAAGTGCTTGCTTGAAAGGCCGGGTTATTACCACCAATTTCATTATTTATATATTTTGCCTTTTTAAGTCGTGTACACAGCAACAGGCTTTTATGAGCTTAAATCTTGAAAAACTCACATTAGTTTTGATTGGCTTTCCCAGGTTTTGTTTAATTAAGATCGAAATTAACCCAGCAGGGCCTCCATCTCCTCAATACATTAATCAAAATGTCAGCAACATGAGTGATGTGATATTCGTTCAATAAGACCTACCAGGGAACATGTCGTTGAATGAAGACCCCAGTCGGAAGTGGTGACCCTATTATTCGTGAAGTGTCATGTGAGATTGAAAATGCCACCCAAAATATGATTTAATTTAACAAATGTCCAATGGGTGGTGAAAACTAACCACATAAGCATTTTACCAGCTTTACTCCTGTCCCTTTGATCTGCCTCTTTGGCCCCAGGTAAGAAGCTGCCCTGGAGGAGGGGACTAAAGAGCACACCTGTATTTGCACTAACCACATCACTTTAAAATGCTGATTCTATTTATTTATGGAATTTGCGTTTTGCCTGGGTGTTCCATAACTAGGTGTCCTGGTGACTGAATAACAGCAATGAACAAAAATAGTGTGAGTGAAAGGCTTGTTAGATGTTCCACCAAGGCCTAGGGAAGGCAGGGCGGGGTTAGATATATCACTCTCGGACAGCTTACATTATTAGAATATGACTGTATGATAATCAGATGATGCATCAAATAACTATATTTGATTTCATACTAGTTGGCCATGAATAAATACATTATAGGAGTTTCGGTGACATAGCGCCATAGCGAGAGTCTTCCTGACTATTACCAATTTCTAGATATACATATAAGCATCAAGTTGGCCCCTACGGCTCCTATCCCTTCTTGATACAGGGGTTCTAGAGGACACCTTTACCTGCTTTGTATGAGAGGGTGACCTTGGTACACACCTGTTCCACAATATCAACAGCTGATGTCCCTGAGCGTCATTGGTCCCATTGACTATCCTATACACGGCCTTCAATGGGGTGTTAGGCAGAAGGAATCCCAAGGTAGTACAGGTACACCTCTTCCTGGTTAAAGGTCGATATAGGACGTGTCTACAGGATGAGACAGCAGAGTGAGTTAACTGCACACTATGATTATGCACAACCCCTCCATTTGAGGAGCTACTGAGCAGGGGATTGCACTTAGTATTGCACCTGCATAACCACTTTATCCTGGCAATATACTGAGATATGTCAAGAGTAACTTTATGATCTCACCTGGAACAACATCTTTCTAACCGAGTTTTTGATACCGGGTAGTGCTTATACCTTAGCTAACAGTATGAATTTGAGTATAAGAAGGAACTGACTATAATGGTATGCATATAGTAACGATGGGAAGTGCCTTAGGCCCATTACTATTCTTGATTTACATTAACGATGTTTCGTCAGCTCTCTATCATTACAACATACACAGCCTATTAAGAAGTATTTAATTTAATAAAGTGGTATCTATCATGATTATGCTAAGTACTATATTGGCAGTATGTATAACCAGTATTATTAGTTCTGCAGCAGAGTTTCCTTATTGACCCTCTCCCATGGTTCCTAAACTTGGTAAAGAGGAAAAGGTAATAGGATGAAGTAGATCTGCTATGGTGCCATGAAGTTTAAAGTTGGTATCCCAATTGGGATGACTAGAATTGACCCCTCTCAATAATTACCTGAAAGTCTTTAATGTACACTTTTCTTCTGAAATGGGTGCTTAATTCTGGTTACCAAGAGTCTAAAAGGCTTTAATGTAAAGTATGTAATAACATCTAGATCTACAGCTTTCATGGAGAAAACTCAAACATTGGCAAACCATATGAGATGTGCTGCCACCTACACAGATGGCAATGTACTAATGTATTCATGAATGGAGTTGAGCCATTGAGTCTGCAATGGGAATATTTTGTAAACACTGGTACAGCTGCCACCTTGTGGTTTAGAAGAGAGGCATGCTAATTGCTTTATTTTTGACTGCTCAGTGAAAATTCATTTTTGCTACTGTGTGGGGATTTTTGTATGGAAATAATTCTCATAGAGCTTTGATACTTTCACATATGTCTTACAACATCATTATGCTTATCCCCATGCTGGAAGTGGAAATTCGTCACCGCAACAGCTGGGATACCAACTTTAACACAGCGCATTGGTCCACCCTCTATGTCTAACAACTTACTTTATTTAACTAAAGTATATATGTTGAGGATATTGTGCTCAGACAGTGTTCTTGCCCGAATGATTTACAGTATCATCAAAGATGTGTCGTGGGTGGTGAGTCAGCATTGTGAGTTGGAACTAGGATAGGCCTACCAATTAATCAGGTGAACAGCACAATATGTAACTTGCTGTGGAGATCCAAATCTACATAATAAGGCATCAATCTGTTCCAGTGTGAAATACATAGTGAGGTACATAAACAACTGAGGAGTCATCTCATGTACATTGGTATGATGCAATTATCGGACGATGATATACTATGTTATGCCTGATTTCCTGTGCTCCTTTTCTCTACACACGCATAACCTATTCATGGGATATCTATCACAACACCATAGACATACTTATGCAGAAATCGTCAGACCTTGACAAAATATTTATAAGTGATTGATATTTACTACATTTGCTACTAAAGCTTCATTTGAATGGCACAGCTAGGAAATGATGGGATGTAGGATGAAAAACAACATTGTTTTAGAGCCCAGACAGAACGCTATAGAAGTCATAGACATAACTGTTAAAATTGCATTATTAGAAGAGCATTACACCAGTCTGGTGTATTTACCCCCCAGCTCTGCATTTCCCTGAGGATTGTTCCGGCTCTGTGTCCCCCAGCCCCCGTAGAGCTCGTGCATGTCATGCACAATACAGCCATCCTTAGCACAATATTATTCTATTCACTTGGCATTTTCATATATTATTAATATCTCTCACAAAAGTATGGCCTGGGTTCGTTGGCCCCTTCAATTGCTGTATTCCATTTAGTTTACACCACACACACTGTAGCCCTTTGTAATGGCAGGGTGGGGGGAAGTGTTCATGCTGAATGGATTGTATATTGTGTGTGGGCTGAGGGGTGGCAGATGTAAGGCCCAGTGGTGGTAGTATTCCCGTTATGTTATAACATTACCACCCTACATCATTCGGTTTCAGCTCGGGCTACATTGACATGGTTTTAGGTTGGGTTAATTGGTCGTTTGGCCTTAATTTTGCAAATTATCCTTTAAATGTGTGGCCTTGACTTTGCTACTAAGACAGTCCGTTTTGAATGTACATATTGTATTTTTAGAATACCCCATTTCTCGTTTTCCTTTTTGTTATTCGGCCATGACATAACCTTTTGACATTTACCTCCGATAGCACCCGATGTAAATTAATGTGTTTCTCTCATGTCATAATACTAAGCTTACACCTCACCAGGTGGCAGAACCACCACCCCACCCCCGGTGCGATAACTTAACACCTCAATGTGTGACACTTCTAACCAATGAGGTGTTTGAGGGGACGGCCATTGGACCACACAGTGTCTCTATCCATTTTCGGCAGTTGTTGGTAACTAATGACACTCATGGTGGGAACGAAAAATACTCGTTCTGCACAGGCCTGTTGGGACTTGACTTGCATAACTGCAAGCTTGCCTCCCATGTAATACATACAGATAAAGGCAAATGAAGGACACTGTCCATGCACTTACACATAGTGATTTTCGTATACACGGTGTCATGCACCAACTTTTGCAGACTGGAAGACTTTACGACCAATGACGTGCACCTTTGTTTATGTATACATTTATGTTTGAACTTTATTACCTACAACCTAATGAACTTTCCATTCATCTTCATCGTTGTAAAGCTTCATCATTGTAAATTATGTTCGCGCGGATTTGGTCTCCACACATAACTTAAAATACAAGGACATATGGAATAGTGCATCATATTTACTTGCAAAAAAAGTATATTTGTATTAGGCCATTGAAAAGATCGAATAGAATCTTGGTTCTTATTAAGGAAACATATCGAACTAGAGGACGGCAGGTTACTTCTCCGAGCAGGGTTGGCCTCTCACCATTTTATTTGACCCAACTCTAATTGCGTGTGCTCCAAACGCTGGCGAGGAGTTAGACTGGAGCTAAATGAAGATAGGCAGGATCAGATACTGGAGTGGTTTGGCAAGCTAGTGAGCAGCTCACAAACTAGCTACACCGGGTATACCTTGGCAGTGTACAGACTGGAGGCTGTGATTGATCTTTGACTTACTTCCATTGAGATATTTTTGCATCTAATCGATGGACATAAGAACACTCTATGAATACAGTTCTTGATATATTGTCATATCTTTGTACAACTATTAATACTCCTTGACAGGAGATGTTCTACAATAAAAATTACCAAACTCAACTCAACTCAACTGAGTGGCTCGGGGAAGATAAAGAACTACCGTAGATCCCCGTTTATAAGTACGGATTTCAAGTAGTATATTGACCAGGCTTATAAACGGGGCAGGCGTATACACAAGTTGTACACAGGGCAGGCTTATGATATCGCGCAAGGCGATTTTGTCTGGTATCCTATCTTATTTTCTGATTAATTCAGTACTTTTCAATACTAAATTGGAATAAATTTCTAATAACCCCTGGTGAAATGTAGGTTGATAACTTTATATCTTCATAATGCATGAAATTAATTCTGGTTTGTGTACAATAATAAATACTCCAATAGGAAGCTAGGGTATGACCAGAAAGGTGATATTTGATGATTTTCATTCCCTGCCCAGGCTAATATTCGGCCACAGCATATATTAGACCATGTACCACTTTTGACCTGGCTTATACACTGGCTTATATTCAGATAACCAACTCCGATAACAAACGGGGAAATGCGGTATTTTAGAAGTTCTCTTGCCATGTAACTACTACTGGGAATTATAGCAATTTGTGCAACTGTATCATATGAATAAAATATGGCCAATGTGATGTTCCCTAGCCCCTGATTTTTCTTCATGCATGTAACTTCAAGGACGATGCCATTACAAATGACCAACATCTTAGTGGTTCATTCATTGAAATAGGTCATTACTTAAATGCCTCCCTCACAACAATGGCTAGTAGGTACTGTTGTAGGCCTATTTGCATTTCCCTATTCATGGGGAACATATCATACGGATGGAACACATGGATTTACAATGTCGGCATCAGCATCTGTCATCTCAAACCCTACTTCCTATATCATGCCCTTTTCCTCATCCAAAACAACTCCCAGACGACCAAACGTGACCTTTATCACACTCCTACTTTAATGCCAATCTATATAAACAGCTATAAACGAGTGTATATGAGGCATCCCCGTAATAAGCTTAAGGTTTAATTAAAAGCATCCTGCCTTATTCTCTATGACTCATCCAGACTCCATGTATTATTCTTGTTATCGCCTGTGCCAGACAGGGAATTCTGTCTCCAGATTAGCTCTTTTTAATGTTGTTTGTTGTTGGGAAATGCCACCAATAGACTGCACTTTTAATTACGATGTTGATCAGAGACCGCAGGCTATGTGACTTAGTAGCCATTTGAAGCCATACCCCTCATCAAGGTTATAATCAGAGCTTATAAGCTAAATGTTTTTTTGTTAAACTTCTCATATGTATCACTAGTCAGTCAACAAAAAGGTATTACTCTTTAAACATAATACTACCTATTTTCTTTTCGTCCAATAACCTTTTTTGGTATGGTCTTAAACTATCCCAGTGTGTATTACTATTGACCTTTCTATTAGGTTGTCAGCGCATCCAATCATGGGTTCCTTTGGGACTGGGTCCCCTGCCCCATGTTAAGCAGCATAGTATATTAAACCAACGTCCTCTATATCAGGGGCAGAATATTGGTCGCTACTCCACTCCTGGTCTTGCAGTTTGGGGCTAGCAAGATCCTCATGGGTAAGAATATTATATTATATTATAATATATATATATAAGTGCTTCTCCAGACTAGAAGCAATCTGGTCCTTAGCAGCGTATATATGCAAAATTATTTAATGGAACATTATAGTGTATAATTATGGAGTCCTAATATTATTGTGTAGAATATTCAACTTTAATATAACAGTATGGGAGTGAAATTCTGCACCTGCGGAAGCAATAAAATTGGATATACGGGTGTCATTAACACGATACCCGGCCTACCACAACTATATATCATATTTATATTATGTCTAAGGAAAGTGTAAATCTGTTACACAATACCATACAATATTGTCATTATCAGATTATCCTCAGTGAGGTAGCAAAGTCTATACCTATGCTTAATTCATACGCAGTGTATTCTTTTACATTGTGGGATGATGAGTGACATCCGTGGGTGAATGAAACAGTTAGAATGAAAGCCATAAACTTTCAAACAAGGTACAACAGTAAAATATATTATACCATCGAGCCTTGGAGAAATTGATTTAGAAATACGGCATTTGTGATGTTGCTCTGCCCGACGGTCTATCGCCCATTGTTTTAATGGTAAAGGATAGAGGGTCCTCCAATAAACAGCCAACTTTACGATTCTTAGTGTGAGCTTTCCAATGGTAATACTGCACTAGGAGATCACTTCTGCTGTTTGTTTTAGAAATGGAGACGTGACTATGCATTGTCCAAAATCCAATAAAGCTTCATTGTTTTCAGGATATCTCTACTGAATAGCATAATTGTAGTAATTTATTTCCATGTTCGTCCGTTTCCGCCTATTCCTTACATAAATAATTGTTGGCTTTTGTGGCACCCCTAGTGGCCGAAGACAGTACTCAAATCTCGGGAAGTACGCTCTTTCTCTTCAACTGTGCACACATCGTATAATCTCACTCTATTTATATTTGAGGACGTTGCCCTGTAATAGTACCCTGGTAGCTATTTAAAAATAGAATTAGGCAGTGGCTGGACTTAATTGGAGGACGTTATATGGTATGGTGAGGAGTTTTGGTATAACTCAGGTAATGGAATATAGAATAATACAAGAACTCTTTATATTTGCACTGCCCTTGGAGGATTGTCCTGTCCATGGGTCCCCTGTTTCTCCTTGACATTGCGAGACCTATCCCAATCCCTGAAAAACATGCTTAAAGGCACTAGGTTGCTAGAGGATATCATATCAGGATACCCTTTTTATTAAGCGTTTAATCATCCAACCCTGGTGTTTTACAATTCTGATTTCCTTACTCTGTCACTAGTATTATTAATGAGCGGTAATATTTAACAACAATGGCCCCCGGCCCCGCAGATGCAGGTTCATTTGACCGGACAATTTTGGTCCCCCCCCCCCCCCCACCCAAATCAACTACCCCCTGCTGAAGAAACAAGACACCGGCCTATAAATTGTGGCATTGCAATAAGCCCCTATATCATCCCCTCCTTATCTTCTTACTTTCCCATATCTAACTGTTGCATCTTCTTCTATACTTTTCACTAATGGTCCGTTTGTTTTCAAAGAACAACATGTCCGCTCTTGCCTTGAACTTCCCCTCCTTGTCCAACAAACACCAGTGCCTCTTATTCCTGTGTTTGCATTTCCCCAATCCGATTGCACCCAACTCCAGTTGTTTTCCGAGAGACTTTAACATGTGAGTGGATGGCATGCACGTATGCCTCCCTGCATGTTTGGCTATGACAGGAGCAGGTATGAGTAGGCTGTAGTAGATAGGGCTAGGCTTTCTGAGTGTGTCCACATAGCTGGCTATGTATGCAGTGTGTTCTGGCAGGGTACTCAAAAAGGACATGCTATCCATACAAAGCTTCAGGAAGATGCAGTAGCATATGTTAGATGATGTACATGCAGCCCCCGTGCAGCTTAAGTTTGTGACTTACTTTTTTGTAATATCGAGGTACCCTGGATAATATTCCCTGTTACTGCTAGGAAAAGTCATGAGATCATGCGAAATGAACATTACTGCAGTAACAAGCAATATATGTCTTCATAAGACGCACGAAGAATTCTACTAAGAAACTGTCACATTGAAACTGTTTCAAATGGTAACTATTTGCGGGCACACTTGGATTTATTGAAGCAACGTGAATAAAACAAGGCCAAGACAGAAGACATATTTGTATTATGCTTTATACTGATTCGCTAAAAATTACACGTATTATTGTCTACACAGTTTATAGTTTGCATTGTACATGGAGTGCCTAGGGACCGGCGTTTGTCATTACATGACACGCTACCATTTATAACGAGGGTTGTCAGCCCTATATTATACTGTAGTATTTTTTTGCAAATCGAAGTATTCAATAAAAGACACCTGACTTCAAAACTCAGACCTATTGTTACTGCATACATCCTCGTCATTATAATAATATTTATTATTGGATTACTCTCAAATTAGAACAAATAACTACCTAAAAAAACTTCTAAAAATGAGGGACATCATGTTGAATGAATACATAGGCATCTCACACCATAGCAACAAATAACCTGTGGCCATAACCAGTAATTTAATCTGGTGCGTCATCAGTAGTGGGAAGAAGACAGCAGTGCATGGACGTTCATATTAAACCTGTATTTTGACCTTTGGCCTAATGTCTGATCGTTATGATAGACACCCCTCTAACGAGTGTTAGAAATGTTATCTCCTTGTGATGGCGAACTAGAAATCTAGGCGTTGAAGCAGGCATAGAATGCGATACATTGAGAGAAGTATCTAAACATGAATAGGGTAGATTCACCCAAAGACGGACCCACACCCTAAGTCGGACACTTTTAGGCCTGTATTATCATAACAATGCATATATCTATGTATGTGTATGAATAGGAAAGTAAAATTCAAGTGTTTTTCTTGAAGATAAAAGTAGAACCAAGTATCCACACTTGTCATTTTAATATGTAATGATACCCTGAACTGGCCCTGATTTGCATTGAAGGGCCAGTGGGCAATCTCTAGATTTCTGTGGTACCACATTTCGGACATTATTGTTATCATGTTATATAATGAGGAGTATGGATGCATAAGCTGTGTATAAAAGACATAGGATATTAGGTATATATATTCAGGATTCTAAATTACAAAATACATAGAAATAACCACCAGAAGTAACTACATGAAACCCTTTAAAAAAGGTGCTCTAATTTCACCTAAAGTCGGACACTAATTTCCAATTGCTTTTCTGCATCCTACAGACAATGGAGCAATCAGATCTATGACTATAATACTATATATATTAAATGTTAATTATCTTATCTGACGTTCTACCATGAAAATATGAGAATGTGCTGATCCATTATTTCGTAAAGTGAAAAAATATACTTTTCTGGTATAAGTTAGGTTCAAGGTAGTTAAGCACATATTTCCTATGGAAATGTCTTATATATCTTTAATGAGAATCGTACCCTAGGACTATTAGATCATGCCTATCCAATTAATCAGGTGCTCTACCCTTGATTTCCATACAAAAACAAAAGAAAACTAAAGTGTCTGACGTCAGGTGAAATCAGCCTTTCTAATTATCAGTTTTTGAATGATAATATTTAGGTGAAAAATACTTTAGAACCTTCATATTATACATAGGTCATGAAGTATGAACACCCCCCTATCCATACATATGACATAACAATTTGTAAGTGAATTAGGGCATTGTCTATACTCATTGGGAAAAGGGTTGCATCAGCAGTGACGACGAGCGTCCGAAAGTGGTGAATCTACCCTAATTGTATAATGAAGTCGTGTTATGTATAATCCTAGACAATGATCAGGTGGTGGCATATAAATCAATCAGGTGACTGCACTCAGATAAAAATGACATGTAAATGGAGGGTAGTCACCTGCCTTTTCCAGATGGTGATCTCCTATGGGATAGACATGTAAATAGCAAAGTTATTGATGCGGGAAATGGTGCCATGACTGGTACTGTGTTGGGAGATGATGAGTGCTTGAATATTCAGTCGGTTTGGTCTCACATTACAGAACCTAATATGAAAAATATGTGAGAGAGAATAACGTGGTATCAGAACATGTCACCAGGAAGAGACGTTCATCAGATTAAATGCAGCAATTTGTAGCCACATTCTACAGTAGAACATAAAAGGAGCAGCCAGGTCTGGATTCAAAGTCCTCTGATTCTAATTTGCTCTGAATTTGACATTGAGATATATTCTTGTCGTTCTTTTTGGCACAAGAAATTGTCACTACTATGTGAAGTAGTATCAGGAAAGATGCGTTAGCAAGAGGCACTGTTCCCTACTATATGTGAGTAGTATGAGGAAAGGTGAATTGATAGGAGGCACTACTCACTACTGTAATTATAAGTAGTATAGGGAAATGTGAGTTAACAGGAGGCACTACTCGCTACTGCATGTGAATGTAAGTATTGTGGCGGCAGCGGCGCTACGCCCCGCAAGTTTCGTAACTTGCGGGGCAGTAGTACCGCGGGGCGCCGCGGGGCGGCGCGACGCCTTATATAAGGCGTCGCGACGCCCCGTGAGCGCCAGTATCCCATACTCGAGCTTAAGAGACGGACGTGTCTCGGGGTACTCTGCAGCTCTGGTATCTCCATACTAGGACTGTAGCCAACTGATATCATATATCAGTTACTGTTTACTATTAAGGTATCACTATACCTGAAGGGTTTATAGCACTACTATTTGCTGCTAGTATCACATACTAGCTGGGGTTGTTAAGGTATCACTATACCTGAAGGGTTTATAGTACTACGGTTAGTACCACTGGTATCCTCATACCAGTCTGGCACCCTTGTGCCACTGTGTTTACTTCATAACTGTTTAGCTCTTATTGTTAAAGCCATACCTAAAGCCTCATGCTAGCATGCCCCATGCAATTCCTGATTGTAATTAGACGCTAAGTCACCCTTGAATAGAACCGGATCATTACACCATAACCAGCTTGTGTTTGCGTTCTCTCTGGTCATAAGTTCCCCCTATACATCCATATCCCCGTTACATTGGTGACAGACCGGTGCATAAACGGAAAAATCCCGCGTCGGGGAGATATGGACAGCTATCATTCGGGGGACCTGACCAGAGAGGAAAGAGCTTTCCTTTCTGGTGGTGTCCGGAATAACCTAATAGAGGTGGCCGATGAGGAGGTTACATTTCGGGTAGGGAGAAGTGCCAGCCTGAGGGGGGAAGCAGGGGCCGCGGCCCCCGCACCCACCAACCCCCAGCTGTTCCCCCCGGGAGAAGAAGGGGAGAGCCCGGACGCTTCTCAATCTAGGTGGCACCAGTGGTTAGCGGACCACAGGTCCGCCGAGGTTGAGAGAACTCTGGCAGCTGCCGAGAGAGAGGCGTCCCTCCACGAAGAGAGGAGGGTAGCAGTAGCAGAACGGGAGGATTTGGAGTGCAGAAGGGCAAAGGAGTATGAGGAACTCAGGAAGAAGTTTGCAGAAACTGGGCTGAAGGGCCCACCTCCCCGGCAAAACGAGGAAACCCCCAGGGGAGGGAGCCCGTGGAGGGCCCCGGGGCATAATGACCCGGAAAGATCGGCACGCCCCTCAAGTTCGGCACGCCCCTCAAGTTCGGCGCGCCCCGCAAGTTCGGGACGCCCCGCAAGTTCGGGATGCCCCGCAAGTTCGGGCCGCCCCGCAAGTTCGGTGCGCCCCGCAAGTTCGGCCCGCCCCGCAAGTTTGACCCGCCCCGCAAGTTTGGGGCGCCCCTCAAGTTCGACTGGCCCCGGAAGTTCTGCCGCCCCATCAGGAGGAGGGAGACGCCCTCCTGGCCAGTCGGCACCCTCCCGGCCCAGCAGCTCGGCAGAGGACAGGGAGAAGTCCGCCACCCCCTCAGTTGTATCAGTACGAACGGAAAAATCGTTCCGCCCGGTACTAGGACCCATGCCAGGAGGAGGAGCGGAAAGGTGGCACTATACGGCCCCTCCGGCATCGGTAAGCAGGGCCTCCAGTAGGTCGTCCAGTCGGGCCTCAGCCACTCCGGGTCCGCAGCTTTCCATACGGGATATCGAGGAAGACGCTGGTCACTACCAGCCTGCCAGCTGGACCCCCCTCTGTAGTAGGGCACCCAGCGCCATCCCCTCCCGGTGGCCAGATACTGCAGGGGTGCAGTATGAACGGACACCCAGGGACGTCTGGGGAGGCCAGGCACTACCAGAGGTGGCCACTCCCTTCCCCGGAGGCAAAGCGCTCCAGCTCTACCAATCCCTGCAAGGTGGTCCTGAGGGCGATAGACGGGCCTATCCGCCTCCTGGCATAAGAGAGAATCCGCCAAACCAGCTAATGGTCCGCCCGGGGTACCCCACCGTCTCCACTTGGCCAGTAGCTGCATCACCACAAATGATGCCCCTACCACCCATTCCGTCGGCACAATTGGGTTCCACGCCAGCCTCACAATGGCTGGGGTCGCATCCGCAGGACTTCGGAGCAGGGGACCGAGTAGCCAAGCCGGTCTTCTCGCCAGATAAATACGACGGCTCGGGATTCCTGGGAGAGTACCTGGCACACTTCGACATGTGTCGGTGCGCCAACGGGTGGAGCAACGCCCAGGCCGGGCTCTTCCTGGGGCTGAGTCTTACAGGGAAGGCGCGTCGCCTCCTTACGGGGCGGGAGACGGCCACCGAGGAAGGTTACTTGCGCCTGCGCGCGGCGCTCATTGCCCGGTTCCAGCCGGCCAATCAGAGTGCTATGTATAAGGCGCTGCTACGCGCTAAAGATAGAGGGAAAAGTGACTGCCTGCAGGGACACGCGGAGGATATCGAGCGATTAACCCGCCTAGCCTACCCCAACGCAGACGTCAACACTATCGATGTCATTGCCAAAGACAGGTTCGTGGACTCTCTGAAGGACGCCCAACTCCAGCAATGGGTCCATCAAGGAAAAGCCGAAACTCTCGTAGCGGCGGTACAGTCAGCCCTGCACGCAGAGGCCTGCCTGCGGCCGCACGGGAAGGTGGAGACCGCTAGGGCTGCAAACTCCACGGTGGCAGAAGCCATGGAGGCGATGCGTGCGGACATGAAGAAGGACAGGGAGGAGATGGCCGCATTACGCAAGACCATCTCTGGCCAGAATGCACCAGCGGGCGGTCGGACAGGTCGGGGTGTCCCCAGGCCGAACGCCTCCCGAGGGCCAGCTCGGTGCTGGCATTGCGGGGAGATGGGCCACTTCCGAGAAAAGTGCTCCACCTGGCTGTCACTGACGAGAGCGGCAGATGACAGGAAGGCGCCGGAGACCCCGGCCGTCAAGACTGTCTCAGCAGTGGCACCCCCGGAGACGGGGGCATCGCCGTCGGGAAACTAGCTTCGACCCTAGCTACCAGCCCAGCTAGGGTCGAGAAGGAGCAGGCGATGAACCTCTTCTCCCCCGTCGAGGTCGTGGGACGACTGGAGCGGGGTGGCTCAGGCCTCCTGGTGGAGGGAAGGATGTGGGGGTTGACCCTGGAGTGTCTGGTGGACACCGGGGCCACAGTGAACATCCTGTCCCTCGCCTGGTGGCGGGCCAATGGGGAGAAGGGGGAGATACACCCGTCCCGACAGACGGTTTATTCGGTAGAGGGCCGACCCTTGGACCTCTACGGACGGGTGTGGGGGGAAGTGATTCTGGGCGGCCGCGGCTGGTCCGTGGAGTTCCAGATCACTGACACCACCACAGACGCTATTCTGGGCTCACAGTTCTTGCGGGATAGCCAGTTCATGGTTGATCTGGCGGGGGAACGGATATTGCGACCGGGGGTGCGGGAGGAGGTGGAGAATCCTCTCGTCTGCCGCGTTATCAGCAAAGATACCAGGGTTATCCCGGCAGGGCAGGAGGTCCTGGTGGATGCCCGCCTCGTAGGGGATTGGGGCGAGGAGACGGAGGGTCTTTTGGAAGGTCTTCAGGACGTGGAGGAGAAGCGGGGTATCCTGGTTGGGCGCAGCCTGGTAGATACACGCTTCGCCAAGACCATCGTCCGCATCTTCAACCCGGGTCGCGGGGATGCAACGATATACGAGAATATGGCCCTTGCTACCGTGGAGCCTGTGGGTTCGGTCCATGAAGGACCGGAGGAGGAGGTATCGACCCAACACTGCAGGGTGGCCCGAGGGGCAGCCATGTCACCCAAAGAAGAGGAGGACGAGGTTATACGAACCTTACTCGAGGGGGCAGAACCAGGCACTGAGAGGGCTTTGGAAGATCTGCTCCGCGGACACCGCAACGCATTTCAGATGCGACCGGGCGACATGGGGCGGGCCGACATGGTTTACCACCATATAAAGACTGGTAGCCACCCCCCCGTAAAGCAGGCCCCCCGTCGGCTAGCACCTCACCGTCGTGCGATAGTGGACGAGGAGGTTGACAAGATGTTGGAGGCCGGAGTAATTGAGCCCGCCGGGGGCCCATGGGCAGCACCGGTGGTGCTGGTAAAGAAGAAGGACGGCACCATGCGTTTCTGTGTGGACTACCGGCGGCTCAACGGGATTACCACCAAGGATGCCTACCCACTCCCCAGAATCGACGATTCCTTGGACACCCTGGCGGGGTCGGTGTGGTTCAGCACCATGGACCTCGTCAGTGGCTATTGGCAGGTGGCCATGGCGCCCGAGGACCGCGAGAAGACGGCCTTCTCAACGCACCGGGGGCTGTATCAGTTCAGAGTCATGCCGTTTGGCCTCTGTAACGCCCCCGGCACGTTCGAGAGGCTCATGGAGGTGGCCATGCGGGGTCTCCAGTGGACCTCGTGCCTGGTCTACCTCGATGACATCGTCGTCTTCTCGCCGGACCTTGATAGTCACCTCGTGCGCCTGGGGGAGGTTTTGAGCCGCTTAGAGATAGCCGGTCTCAAAGTGAAGCCCTCAAAGTGCCACCTGGCCAGGAGAAGGGTGGCCTTCCTCGGCCATGTCGTCAGTAAGGACGGCATCTCTACGGACCCCACCAAGATCGCGGCGGTAAAAGATTGGCCTCGGCCCGAATCACTGACGGAAGTCCGCAGCTTCATAGGACTAGCGGGGTATTACAGGTCCTTCGTGCCTGACTTCTCCACCATAGCCAAGCCCCTTACCAGGCTAGGGGAGAAGGGGAGAGTCTTCGCGTGGTCCGGCGAGTGTCAGGCAGCCTTCGAAACCCTCAAGGGCCTTCTCATAACGGCCCCGATACTGGGGTACCCGGAGGCGGAGGGGCAGGTCGTCCTGGACACGGACGCATCCGACCGGGGTCTGGGGGCCGTCCTCTCGCAGATGCAAGAAGGGAAGGAGAGAGTCCTCTCCTACGGGAGCCGGACACTCGATAGGGCCGAGAAGAATTATTGCGTCACCAGGAGGGAGCTGTTAGCGGTGGTGTTCGGCCTGAAGAAATTCAGACACTACCTCCTGGGACGCAATGTCCTTATACGAACAGACCATGCGGCTCTTAAATGGGTCACTGCCTTCCGCGAGCCGGAGGGGCAGGTGGCGCGGTGGCTGCAGCGGCTTGACATGTACGACTACACCATCCAACACCGGCCGGGCAAACTACACGGCAATGCCGACGCGCTTTCAAGGGCGCCTTGCCGCCAGTGCGGCCGCTGCGACCCGGGCCCAGGAGGGGAGGTAACACCTGCTTCCGTCCGGGCCATTACGAGGCAGGGGTCTACTGATCCCGAGGTGGTAACGAGCGTGCGACTCTCGTGGGTCGCTGACCAGAGGGCGGACCCGATAGTGGGCCTCGCATACGACTGGGTGGAGAGAGGATCCGAGCCGGACGGTCCGTCCCTGGCCACAGGGGGTTACTCAATAAAGAGCCTAGCCAGCCAGAGGGCTCGCCTGGAACTAAAGGAGGGGCTGCTGGGGAGGTGGTACTTCCTCCCAGGCTGCCCGCGGGTCTTTCAGGTGGTCGTCCCGGAGAAGAGAAAGAGGGAGGCCTGGGAGACGGCACACGGCGCCGGATTGGCAGGCCACTTCGGCCGGGACAGGACACTCCGTAAGACCATGGAGAGGTGGTACTGGCCCGAATTTCGGAGGGAGGTGACATATTGGACGGCCACCTGCCCCAAATGCTTAGAGAGAAAACCGCCCCCCCATCCGAAGAAGGCAAAGATGGGCCACATACCGGTGACTGTGCCCATGGACCGGGTGGCCCTCGATGTTATGGGCCCCCTGCCCTGCACCCCCCGCGAAAATAAGTACATCCTAGTAATAATGGATTACTTTACAAAGTGGGGGGAGGCAGTGGCCCTACAGGACCAGACTGCCGCCACGGTAGCCCGGGCCTTAGTAGAGTCCACCGTCTGCCGCTTCGGGTGCCCAGCCACATTGCACTCCGATCAGGGCAGAAACTTTCAGTCCGCCCTCTTCCGGGAAGTGGTCTCCATACTGGGGGTGGACCAGACCCGCACCTGCGCCTTCCGGCCTCAGTCGGATGGCATGGTGGAGAGGTCAAATAGAACGATTGAAGCCCTACTCTCGGCAGTTGTCGACGATGACCAGATGAACTGGGATGAACAACTACCCCTAGTAATGGGGGCATACAGGTCCTCGGTACACTCTACCACAGGCCAGACCCCTAACGCCATGATGCTCGGGAGGGAGACTAGCCCGCCCCTGGCCCTGGTCTACCCAACGGAAATAGGGGAAGTGGGGGAGGGGGCGGCAGGCTACGTAGCCGCCCTACAGAGAAATATGGCCACGGCACACGCTCACGCCATAAAACAAATTGGCACCTCAGTCCTCCGACAGACTCGCAATCATGATGCGGGTGCAGCCGTAAAACCGATAACGGTAGGGGCAGTGGTGTACTACCACCACCCCCTGCGGAAAAAGGGCAAGTCCCCCAAACTACAGCGCCTCTGGACGGGGCCTTGGGAGGTGGAGGAAAGGATAGGGGATGTAGTGTACATAATTAAGAAAGAGAGGAAGAGGAGGGTGGCCCACTTCAACCACATAAAGGTGGTGCCTCCCCCAGTGGGAGGAGAACCAGCCCCGGCAGTCGTACGGTACATTACAACCTTATGCCCCGCAACTTCTGCAGATGGTCATCAGGGCGAGCCACGGGTGCACCAGAGTGCACCAGACGTGCGCAGGGGTGCACCGGGGTGCGCCAGGGGTGCACCAGGGTGCACCAGATGGTCACCTAGGGGCACCAGAAGTGCACCAGGGTGCACCAGAAGTGCACCAAGGTGCACCAGGGGTGCACCAGGGTGCACCAGAGGGTCGCCAGGGGTGACAGAAGCGTCGCCAGAGGTGACAGAAATGTCGCCAGAGGTGACAGAAATGTCGCCGGGAGTGACAGAAATGTCGCCAGAAGTACACCAAAGTGCACCAGATGGTCACCAAAGTGCACCAGATGGTCACCAAAGTGCACCAGATGGTCACCAAAGTGCACCAGATGGTCACCAAAGCGCACCAGAGGGTCACCAAAGTGCACCAGAGGGTCACCAAAGTGCACCAGAGGGTCACCAAAATGCACCAGACGGTCACCAGGGGTGACAGAAGCGTCGCCAGAGGTGACAGAAATGTCGCCAGAGGTGACAGAAATGTCGCCGGGGGTGACGGAAATGTCGCCAGGGGTGACAGAAAAGTCGCCAGGAGCGACAGAAATGTCGCCAGGGGTGAGGCCAAAGTGCACCGGAAGTGCACCAAAGTGCACCAGAAGTGCACCTAAGGGCACCAGAAGTGCACCTAAGTGCACCAAAGTGCACCAGATGGTCACCAAAGTGCACCAGATGGTCACCAAAGTGCACCAGATGGTCACCAAAGTGCACCAGAGGGTCACCAAAATGGACCAGAGGGTCACCAAAGCGCACCAGAGGGTCACCAAAGTGCACCAGATGGTCACCAAAGTGCACCAGAGGGTCACCAAAGTGCACCAGAGGGTCACCAAAGTGCACCAGAGGGTCACCAAAGTGCACCAGAAGTGCACCAAAGTGCACCAGATGGTCACCAAAGTGCACCAGATGGTCACCAAAGTGCACCAGATGGTCACCAAAGTGCACCAGAGGGTCACCAAAGTGCACCAGAGGGTCACCAAAGTGCACCAGATGATCACCAAAGTGCACCAGAGGGTGACCGAAGTGCACCAGAGGGTCACCAAAGTGCACCAGAGGGTCACCAAAGTGCACCAGAGGGTCACCAAAGTGCACCAGAAGTGCACCAAAGTGCACCAGAAGTGCACCAAAGTGCACCAGATGGTCACCGAAGTGCACCAGATGGTCACCGAAGTGCACCAGATGGTCACCAAAGTGCACCAGAGGGTCACCAAAGTGCACCAGAGGGTCACCAAAGTGCACCAGAGGGTCACCAAAGTGCACCAGAAGTGCACCAAAGTGCACCAGAAGTGCACCAAAGTGCACCAGATGGTCACCAAAGGGCACCAGATGGTCACCAAAGTGCACCAGAAGTGCACCAAAGTGCACCAGATGATCACCAAAGTGCACCAGAGGGTCACCCAAGTGCACCAGAGGGTCACCAAAGTGCACCAGAGGGTCACCAAAGTGCACCAGAAGTGCACCAAAGTGCACCAGATGGTCACCAAAGTGCACCAGATGGTTACCAAAGTGCACCAGAAGTGCACCAAAGTGCACCAGATGGTCACCAAAGTGCACCAGATGGTCACCAAAGTGCACCAGATGGTCACCAAGGCGCACCAGAGGGTCACCAAAGTGCACCAGATGGTGACCAAAGTGCACCAGAGGGTCACCAAAGTGCACCAGATGGTCACCAAAATGCACCAGAGGGTCACCAAAGTGCACCAGAGGGTCACCAAAGTGCACCAGAGGGTCACCAAAGTGCACCAGAGGGTCACCAAAGTGCACCAGAAGTGCACCAAAGTGCACCAGATGGTCACCAAAGTGCACCAGATGGTCACCAAAGTGCACCAGATGGTCACCAAAGTGCACCAGAGGGTCACCAAAGTGCACCAGAGGGTCACCAAAGTGCACCAGAGGGTCACCAAAGTGCACCAGATGATCACCAAAGTGCACCAGAGGGTCACCGAAGTGCACCAGAGGGTCACCAAAGTGCACCAGAGGGTCACCAAAGTGCACCAGAGGGTCACCAAAGTGCACCAGAAGTGCACCAAAGTGCACCAGAAGTGCACCAAAGTGCACCAGATGGTCACCAAAGGGCACCAGATGGTCACCAAAGTGCACCAGAAGTGCACCAAAGTGCACCAGATGATCACCAAAGTGCACCAGAGGGTCACAAAAGTGCACCAGAGGGTCACCAAAGTGCACCAGAGGGTCACCAAAGTGCACCAGAGGGTCACCAAAGTGCACCAGAGGGTCACCAAAGTGCACCAGAAGTGCACCAAAGTGCACCAGAAGTGCACCCAAGTGCACCAGATGGTCACCAAAGTGCACCAGAGGGTCACCAAAGTGCACCAGAAGTGCACCAAAGTGCACCAGATGGTCACCAAAGTGCACCGGATGGTCACCAAAGTGCACCAGAAGTGCACCAAAGTGCACCAGATGGTCACCAAAGTGCACCAGATAGTTACCAAAGTGCACCAGAAGTGCACCAAAGTGCACCAGATGGTCACCAAAGTGCACCAGATGGTCACCAAAGTGCACCAGATGGTCACCAAAGCGCACCAGAGGGTCACCAAAGTGCACCAGATGGTCACCAAAGTGCACCAGAGGGTCACCAAAGTGCACCAGAGGGTCACCAAAGTGCACCAGAGGGTCACCAAAATGCACCAGAGGGTCACCAAAGTGCACCAGAAGTGCACCAAAGTGCACCAGAAGTGCACCAAAGTGCACCAGATGGTCACCAAAGTGCACCAGATGGTCACCAAAGTGCACCAGATGGTCACCAAAGCGCACCAGATGGTCACCAAAGTGCACCAGAGGGTCACCAAAGTGCACCAGAGGGTCACCAAAATGCACCAGAGGGTCACCAAAGTGCACCAGAGGTTCACCAAAGTGCACCAGATGGTGACCAAAGCGCACCAGATGGTCACCAAAGTGCACCAGGGGGTGAGAATGTCGCTGGGAGTGACAAAAATGTCGCCGAGAGTGACAGAAAGGTCGCCAGGGGCGACACCAAAGTGCATCAGAAGTACACCAAAGTGCACGAGAACCTCCTGCCCCGCAACTTCGGCCCGCCCCGCAACTTCGGCCCGCCCCGCAACTTCGGCCCGCCCCGCAACTTCGGCCCGCCCCGCAACTTCGGCCCGCCCCGCGGGTTTTCCCGCCTCGAGGGAAACCTTCCCAGAAGCCCCGGACCCTCGGCGAACGACCTTGACGTCTCTCGAGAGCACAGAACTAAAGATGGGAAAAGATAGGAGGAAAGGCAAAGCAACCCCTAAAAAAGCAGTAGGGAAGGAGGGTCAATGGCTGAGGAGCCCTCTGCAGGCAGTCGACCCATCTAACGAGCCATCTAAAAAGAGGGCAGTGAGGATAAGAGAGGTAGAAATCTTCACCTCTGGCACCCGCGGGAGGGAGGGGGCAGGCAGGCAGGAATGCGGAATACTCGGGGAAAGCCGGCGGAGGGAGGGGGAACCAAGGCGGGAAGAGCCGCCCCGCGGGGCGCTCTCGCGAGATACCGCGCCGCGAGATACCGCGCCGCGAGATACCGCCCCGCGAGATCACCAGACAACAACATTGACCGCCATTTTGCAGAGTGGAGTACCTACCGCCCCGCACAGCGCCACGCGGCCCCCAAAGGACAGAAACGGTCAGAAAAAGAGAAAAAGGGTAAGGAGTTCGGTCAGTCTTCCCCCCCAGAAGGAAGAGGTAGCCTCTGACGGCCGCAGGGAGGAGAATAGTCCTCTGGAGGCAGGGAAGGAGCCCGCTCTACAGCCGCCCCGCAAGGCTCCGCCCCGCAAGTTCGGCCACTCTCCGCCCCGCAAGTTCCTCCACACTTCGCCCCGCAAGTTGGGATTGCCCCGAGAGTTCGAGGAAACTGTAAGTGTTGACCTGAGCTGGCGGGACCGCTGCCCACACGGCATGTCGGACCCCTTCAGATGCCCCAAATGCTCTAAGGGCTACTCGCGGCCATCCGGCCTAAACCGACACATGGATACGGCACACGTGTCACAGCCTATGGGGTGGCTCTGTCCGATTGGCACCTGCGTCCCCCTATACAGTACCACGCACGATAGGGGGGACGAGATGGTGCGTCACTTACAGAGCCGACGACATGCCAAGGAGAACGGGTCACAGCATAGGTGGGCAGTACGGGCCAACCTACCGGAACCCCACCCCATACCGCCCAGGCCATCATACCAGCCCAGCAGCGACGACTCCAACTCGCCCCCCCGCAGCGGGGCCGTTCACGGGTAAGGAGGATTGCCAGCCGTTCCTCCTCCTCCTCCTCGGGGTGCCGCACCCATGAGCCTGCAGCAGGCCAACCGGCTACGGCGGGCGGTGCTACAGCAGCTCCCACCTCCACCTGCTCCAAGGCTGCACCCGCCGCCACCTCCACCGCAGTCCCCCCTGGGGAGCCGAAGCAGAGCGGCCAGAAGACGTCGCAGGGGCCGCCCAAGAGAGCCAGGGCCACTTCCCCCCCCCCCGGCAAGAAGGACGGTGGGGAGCGGGAGCCCTCCCTGCTTCCAGCCTCCACCTGCACCGGCAAGGCCGCAGCCGCCGCCACCCTCACCGCACTCAGCGCTGAGGAGCCGAAGCAGAGCGGCAGGAAGACCCCAGAGGGGCCGCCCGTAAGGGCCAGGGCCACTTCCCCCTCCCCCGCGGACGAGTGGGAGCGGGAGCACTCCCTGGGCCCATCACCGCAGATAAGCCTTGGGTCGCCACCGCAGATGGAGGAAAGCCGCACGGTGTGGATAGCGGACCCCACCGGCACCACTTGCTCCCCCAAAAATTCCACCAAGCAGCAGCAGAGGTCCCCCGACGAAACGGGAGCAGGACCACAGCAAAAAGCCGCCACGTCAACACCGCAGCCCACCGTATCACAGCGAGCACCCGCTCCGTTCGGTACACCGCCCAGGCCGCACTTCGGCCGGACGGAGCATGGGCAAGCCCTTCTCCGCAGCTGGGTGCGGGAGGCCACCCACCCGGAAGAGGAAGCCCAAAGGCGGGAGTGGGCCGAGAAGGGAGGATACGTACCCACACCCCCAGCACCGACCGCCGCCTTCATAAGGAGGATCAAGCAAGAGGGCGCGCCACAACGGGAGGATGAGGAGGCCCCGGACAGCCCCTCGGGCCCCGTCCGGTACCAGGCTGTCTCCCTCTCCTCCGACGAGGAGGGGGGCCCCACCCCCCTCTCCACCGCAGAAAAGGCCGCCCTGCTCGACCTCACAGAGTCAGAGGTGGGAGAACACCCGGTTCTGCAGGAGGTCCCCTCGCCCACCGGAAGGACTGCCCCGGCCTCCCCCGCGGCGGGGGAGGACAGTAGGAGTGCGGCAGAGGTGGTTCGGGAGGAGAACCAGAGGATCGCCTCACACACAGTCGGGTATCGGGCCGCTGCATCTACCCTGCAGTTGGTGCAGCCCACACCAAGAGTGGAGTGCCAGCATCCTACGTCGGGCCACCCCTACCCCCCCCTCGGGGAGCTGCCCCCCGCCATCATCACCGAGGATGCCATAGCGATCACCCTCTCGCTGCCCCTCATGACCCTATTCCAGGCAAACTGGGATGGGGTCTCTAGAATGAGCCTGCGGACAGGCCAGGTGCTCCCGGAGGGCGTCCTAGACGACCCCGCCGTCATCCCCGGAACGGTCCGGATGCTCTTAGAGGCGTGGGATGGGGCGAGTGACATGAGGCTGACGGTGGACGCCCGTCAGCCATCCACGTCCACAGACGGCGCGACAACGGTGCAGCTGGTAACCACGCAGCCACAGCAGGGGAGCGCCCACCCCACCCAGCGTGACCGGCAGCCGCAGCAGGCCAGCACCACCATCACCGCCACCGCTGCCTCGGAGACGTCCCCTGCGCTGCTGCTGCCCATCGCCATGGTGCTGCCCACTGCCAGCCAGGCGGGACGGGCAGGTGACTCCCCCCACCCGGACGCCAGCACACCGCCACCCGTCTTTGACGAGCGGGAGCTAGCCGCCCTGGCCACAGTCGCGTCAGACACCCCCCAGGCGGCCCTCTCCTTTAGTGATGGAGAGAGGGAGGAAACGCTGCCTGCGCAGTGGAGATCCCCGCCGGAGGAGACGGCTGCAGGAGGGCGTGCCCGGTCGTCCCAAACCGACCAACCGGCCTCCCCGGCAACGAAGACGGGGTCTAGCCGGCTGTCGCCCCGCCCCTCGACCAGCTCCTCCAGGTCCCCCTTCGTGGCCTCCTCCTTCAGGAGGACCCCTCCGAGCGCCAGCCAGGGGCCCCGACGGCGCTTCACCCCGCGGCCGGGTGTTGCGGTGCCACTGCCCCCCCCTCCGACGCAACCTACCTCCCCGGACCAGGGGACGGACGAGGAGGAGGAGGTGATGCAGCGGTGGCTGCCCTGGGTGCCTGTCGTGGGACAGGACCCAGACAGGATGCAGCGGTGGGCTGCCCATCTCCTGCCACCTCTGGATATGGGCGAGTGCTTCCGCCCCCGGGGCGGCGAGGTCGCCAGCCGCCTCGTCGACCACGGGGACGGCACATATGACGTAGTCGCCACCATCACAGCTCGCTACCGGAGGGTGCGGCAGCAACGGCAGAGGACGGCCGCCAAACCAGCTAAGAAGGAAGCCGACGGGAAGCGGCCGGTGAGTAGTACTTTAAGGTTATCATATAACTAAAGAAAGGAGGGAACGCGTACGAGAAGCCGGCAGTATACCGGCGCGCGGCACGACTACCTCAAACCCCAGTTATCATATAACGGAAGAGGGGTGGGGGGGGACAGGGAGGGCCAGCATAGGCCGTACGAATATTATGGGTTATCACATAACTCCAAACAAGAAGGAAAAAAAAAATAAAAAATTTAGAGGTGTCGCTGGAAATAAAGAGGGTACGGAAGTAAGAGTCGGTAGGGTCGGCAGCGGGGAAGAAGGGATCCAGGGGACGCTGATAACGAGTAGTAACGAGGCACTGTAGCTACAACGTTGTTCCACTTCTTGCAGGACAAGGAGGAGCAGTGAGGCGGGGATCACCGGAGCGCGAAGCAGGGTGGAGGGGGCGCGGCGCGGCCGCGGCTGTGCCACACCTAAGCCCCACTGGAGGTGGGCAAGGGGGGACGGCACGACCGCCATTCCCCCTTCGGCACCCCCCTCCGCCCAACTCCCTGGCGTGCAGACACCGGCGGGGATTCAGCGAACACCGGGGAACACTCGTCTGGTGCATGAACGTTGGCCTAAGGCCCTGACAAAACTTTGACACATTTATACCAAGATAGGGACGATGGCAGAGCGGCCTCGTCGGGTGCAGGAACGTTGGCCTAAGGCCCTGACAAAACTTTGACGCATTTATACCAAGATAGGGACGATGGCAGAGCGGCGCCCCGCTCCTGTCATATCGAGAGATGTAATATTACCTGCTACGCACTAGCTATGTGATTTCAAGATGTTTGTGTTAATTATCATATTACGAGTTGATAACTGTAAAATACACTTGTAGGGTCGTACTATGTTTGAATATTAATAACCTTTTAATGTTGGGTCCTCATTGTTAAGAAGGACGCCATAGGTTTAATTAAGTACGGAAGAATGTGGCGGCAGCGGCGCTACGCCCCGCAAGTTTCGTAACTTGCGGGGCAGTAGTACCGCGGGGCGCCGCGGGGCGGCGCGACGCCTTATATAAGGCGTCGCGACGCCCCGTGAGCGCCAGTATCCCATACTCGAGCTTAAGAGACGGACGTGTCTCGGGGTACTCTGCAGCTCTGGTACCTCCATACTAGGACTGTAGCCAACTGATATCATATATCAGTTACTGTTTACTATTAAGGTATCACTATACCTGAAGGGTTTATAGCACTACTATTTGCTGCTAGTATCACATACTAGCTGGGGTTGTTAAGGTATCACTATACCTGAAGGGTTTATAGTACTACGGTTAGTACCACTGGTATCCTCATACCAGTCTGGCACCCTTGTGCCACTGTGTTCACTCCATAACTGTTTAGCTCTTATTGTTAAAGCCATACCTAAAGCCTCATGCTAGCATGCCCCATGCAATTCCTGATTGTAATTAGACGCTAAGTCACCCTTGAATAGAACCGGATCATTACACCATAACCAGCTTGTGTTTGCGTTCTCTCTGGTCATAAGTTCCCCCCATACATCCATATCCCCGTTACAGTATCATGTAAGTAGTATAGGGAAAAGTGGGTAAGCAGGAGGCACTATTCCCTACTATATGTAAGTAGTGCAAGGAAAGATGAGTTAGCAGGAGGCACTATTCATTACCGTAAAGTGTGTAAAGCAGTATAGGGAAAGCTGAGTCAGCAGGAGGCACTATTCACCGTATGTAGGTAGTATGTAAACAGTATGGAAAGGTGAGTTAGTGGGAGGCACTATTCATTACCATAAAGTGTGTAAGCAGTATAGGGAAAGCTGAGTCAACAGGAGGCACTATTTACCATATGTGCGTAGTATGTAAACAGTATGGAAAGCGGGAGGCACTTTTCCCTACTAATCTAGGGTAGGTAGTATAGGCAGATGTGAGATAACATTTGGCACTATTCCCCACCATATACTAATAGTATAGGAAAATGTAAGTTAGCAGATTGTGATATATCTTATTGACATGTAGTAGTTATAGGACGAGTACCAATCATGTACGTGAAATAGGCTCCCTTCACTGAATACCCCTACAGGCTTGGTGCAAGGCTTATAACTACCTTATACCACTAGCTGTATGCAGTATACAAGAGGTGTGAAATGCGTTGCTCTCTGTGCCCACTATGGTATAAATGAGCATATATATATATATATATATATATATATATAAATATATATATATATATATATATATAATATATATATATATATATATATATATATATATACATATATATATATATATATATATATATATATATATATAAATATATATATATACATATATATATATACACAAACAAATGTCAGGTGACGTCATGGCTTGATCTGACATTGATGTCCTTTGAGGTCATATTTCGTCTTGACACTAATGATTAAACAAAGTCATTCACTTATACTGTGGAACTTTTATTCCTGATTGGAATTTAAAACATGTTAAACAATGTAGTACATTTATAGAGCATACGGTAGGTGTAGTAAACCTTTCATGTTCGTTGTAGGTATATGTATGTCAGTCCTTTTGTTTTAAGGTATAGATGAACACACGATGTAGAATAAATAAATAAATAAAAGTTTTTGAGTCAGTCTTGACTTGATATGAAGATAAGTAATATCTTTATATGTGTATATAGGGAGGCGGGCGGGAAGAAATTTATAGATGTTGTCGCTTTGGCGATTTTGTAGAAGTGGACGAGTTCTTCTTTTCCCGCATGGGGGCGTCTATAGTTGAGACGCTGGCTGTAGGTGGCGCCACTGTTTCCCGCTCTGCCTTTTAACCATCATTAAACGAAATGCTGAAGCATTTCGCGCAATGTACAAGGCCAGTCCACATATTACCCTTTCCTAGAGGGATCAATGTCTTAGCAAAAAGTGGCACTGCACAACAAGTCAGTATGACCTGATGTAATTCGATTTAAACAGTAGAAACTCTCTCTTTTTCGTTTCCCCTTATTTTCTTCTCCCTTGTCATTAATAGCCATAGATGTAATAGCTATCAATATTACCAGCATTACGAGCATATTGCGTTTGTTACTCACTAAATTCATAATCATTTTTCTATTCCAACATGTAGTTGCATATTATACACATAGATTATTATGGTTACCTGTAGATTTTGCTTCTCCCAAATGGGAACATACACCCTCTGCATTATGGTTCATTCAACTATTCCCCACACACCAACATCCAAACAGAGACACAACCAATCCCATGTCCAATCACTCAGGCCTTCTTTCATCAACCAAACAACTGTCTCCTATCATTCCCTTTAATTTCCCTCTTTTCAAAATTTCATATCATTTGCAGAACTCTTTTCGGTGTAATCTAAGAGAGGAAATAACACTGTTCCGATCACGGGAAGAGGTTAGAAGGGCCAGCTCCATTTTTAACCCACGAGGAACAGGAAATCACCTTTGGCGGAAGTTGGTCTTGTTCTGACCTCCAGACCAAGCCTGACGTCTGAATTCGACTATGCATGCACGGCCGGTTGACCCTGTCAGCGACCCGGAAGTGGGAGTCAGTACAGTCCATATTGATTGCTCTCCCTATCCACTAGAATGGAATTTCACTGATGGAGTCATCCAATCTCTGTCTCTCCTTGCTTGTTAGTACAAGACAACAAGTTGAAATGAACTCTCAAGAACAGAACCACATTCACGACAGTTTGTGGTTTTACAAGCTGCTCTCGATCTTTTGCAACCAAAGGTGATTACATAATTAAATGTAATCTGTGTACCATTACAATTCCTTACCAATTATACTAATTCCTTACCAATTATACTAATGTTCATTTGAAAACACAACGCTGAGAAGTATTTTATTCTTGTACTAATGAAGGAAACTGTACTGGTAAAGCAACAGTTTTACTTTTTACTGTTGTTGCCATTATCAACTCATCAACTAGAAAACCTCATCTGTCGAACACTCTTCAAAAGTACACCAGATATGACAGCTGTAATAAGTACTAATCCTCAATTCCGTCCTTATTGCAGGTTTTAAAAGTTGTGTCAGACTAAGTTAACAACGAAAATAAACCATTAGAATTATTACCAAAAATAGGATGGCTCTGTAACACTGTCCACATCCCTCATAAGAAAAAAAAAGTAATTATGATAGACTTTGAGATGTGGGAAGAGAGTGGATGAAACAACAGAAACTCATTATTTGCCACAGGAGAGTAGATCATGTTTCTGACAGTACATTGTCAATGTACATATGGAACCTATTAGATAAAAGGTTTTCTTGTGGTTCCTCGCGAACTTGTCCAATACATTAGGCGTCAACTTTGACTGTAGATCTTTATAATACCAATCCTTTTGTATCTAGTCAGCCTATGTCAATTGTAACACTATGTATGATTATGACATGCTTTGCGTGGTGAGGCATATCATAATCATCTTTATTTACACATAATATAACGATGAATTTATTTCGCAATAGATTAATTTCGAATGGCAATAAATTATGACATGCTTCAAGAATAAGATATATGTTAATTGCAGAACAGCAAACAAGGAAACTGAGTCTCTGCATTTTGTTTGCCTTCCTGCACTGCTTTGCGTGCCGTTTGCTGTATGTTGGCCCCCCTTAGCGGAGAGTTCCTATAGGTGGCACTTATAGTCCTTCCATCAAATATGGAAATAATTTCCATGGCAGTTATGAACAATAAACTATCTATCTCATATCAAATTGTATACTTCGGATTAACCTTTCAGAGATAAATAGTAAATTCGAGAGGACAAATTGTACTTATCAGAGGGGGCCAGTATAGATACACGGACTATAGTATCATATATACGCAGGAAGAACAAACTAATGTTTAAAGGTTTAGACTCAAAGGGGGACATCTGTAAAAACAACTGACTGTCAGTAAATAATAAAAGGAAATTTCCTCCTGCGCATCTCAGTTATCTTTTGTGCTGTATGGCCTAATGCCTAAAACCTTTTGATTAACTGGATCATTTCTACAATATCCTTACCAATAATGATTACTTTATCTAATTTCAGGGGAGTTAAAATTCTCTATGAGGTTTAGGTTGCCATTTATATAACATTACAATGTCTCTCCGCCTTACCCATTAGGTAAAGAGCATTAACGCACTGATTTCTATGTTGGGCTATAACCTTTTAAACTCAAGGTACATGCAATTAAATCCACATAATTAGTGATTATCCCTAGAACATCGGATTTACAAATTACACCCTCATAGATGGTCCAGCATCAGGCAAAGTCATTTGCTTTTACGTAAAATAAACACCGTTTTCCAAAGGAGACATGGTATGAAATGGAAAAGCTTAGAAATAGTTTGTACAATGTAAATGGGGGTTCAGTATCTGAATGATGTGTATATTGGAGGATAGTGCTTCATCAACCTCTGCCCAGCAAATTAGTGTACACGTGGGACTGTTTTTTGAACGTGCATATTGTGTGACTACCTTCCTATGTAACTGATTGCCGCAACATGAAACTGAGCTCCATCGCACAAACATTGGCACTGATTGACACAGATTGAAACACTGTGGCTGATATTAACACATTATTTTGCCAGGTAACAAGGTACAATAAGAGTGTATAGATAATTATTTTCATTTTTAGCAAATTGTTTTAACATTCGGAAGGTGTTTCATGTTTGCAATATCACATTTGCAGAAATTGGCACTTCAGACTTCATAGGATGAGGGGTGAATGGATTGGTTATAACCCATTAACTCTTCCTTTACCACGCTCCACATAAAGACACCCCTCCCAAGACCAGATTTTTTCAAATAAAATTCAAATGAGATATTGTCATTTAGGGGATGGCTTAACCTTTTAGAAACTGAAAGAATTTTGTAAATATTCAAACCAGAAGTACATCTATGCCAAAATGAACAATATTGAATATCCAGAAAGTGAGATGCCTAAATTGCCCTAAGTGTTTCAATTAGGGAGATAAAGCCCTATTTGAAATCAAATATGGCTTATTCTTATGTATATGTTGCCATTGAAACTTACATTTAGACCAGAATGCATCAAAATAGACCTAAACCTTTGGTACCCTCTTTTTCAGCATGAAAAGTTGGGCAAAACCATTTTTCACTCCAAAAAAAATATTGTTTGATGTTTTTTTTTGATTTTTGCCTTAGATATTGCTCAAATCATATTGAAAATGAGTTAAATGTCATCCAAGTTGAGATGCCCAGCATTTCTAAGATATTGAATGTATGTACAAACCGATTAAGATGTGCAGAGACAATATGCCATGGACTACTGTCAGAAAAAATCATGGGATTCTACCAATTTTTTGGCAAACCACAGGGGGTCAAAAATCGGCCAAAATCGGCCAAAAATCGGCGAGTAACTCGCAATAATGCGTGTACGGTCCTGTACTGTAAACTCGCAATAATGCGTGTACGGTAAAGGAAGAGTTAAGAGGCTGTTCACAGGATTTTATCTTGTGATAATGATTTTTGATGCACTATAGAGCCACTGGACTTGCAATCTTCTATTTGGCTGGACTATTATGTATACAGCGCCATAAAACAAAGGAGAGTATGCCCTGGCAGTATTTCTGGACATAACCAAAGCGTTCGATGTTGTCCATCATTGCCGACTTCTTGTGAAATTCAAAAAGCTTGGATTGACTGACTCTGCTCTTAGACTTGTATGTAGCTACCTGGATGAAAGAGAATGCTGCACACTGGCAAACAACCATCGTTCAAGTACTAGTAATGTGTTCTATGGGGTACCACAAAGAAGTATCCCGGGACCCCTCCTCTTTTTACTATACGTAAACGACCTACCAAATGTAGCCGTTAATGGTCAAGTAATTTTCTATGCTGATGACTTAGTGATAGTATCAAGTGCAAAGGAGCCTCAAAAAGCCCTGACTCTTATACAAGCCGACCTAGACTCCGTAAATGAGTGGGGCAAATTAAATCGACTAACCCCAAATCTGAAGAAATCTAAGGGGATGTGGTTTGCGCCTGATATCAAGCTGGGGAGGACCACTGGCCTGCAAGTAAAACTGGATAATGAACTGATGTACAATACAAACCAGTTCAATCTATAGCTCCTCATACTGTGATTATACAAATTAACTCAATCATGGACCCTAAATCTCTCAGTGGACTGCTGCTCAAATCAAATCAAATCAAATCAAATATAATCAAATTTTATGTTGTAGATCATCAAACCGTACAAGAACTTTGATGACATGTTTTGAATTACTTGGACAGTTCTCTCTGTCATATATGGACTACAATTGAAAGTACATAACACTGGACCCTTTTAAATTGTGATACTCTATCAAATTACACAAAATGTTTGTCCCTGTTCGCTCTGACTCCGTTAGAAGATCGTATCAATGGATATGTAATATTGTCAATAAACATATTTACTTTTTTTAAATTCAGTCTGAGAACAGTCAATGTGTGTTTGAAAATGTGTCAGAGTGTGCCAAAAATGAAACTATGTGTCACTGCATCTATTTCTATTAAGATTCATTAGGTATAAAGTGCAAGTGATATCCTTTTAACTAATCAGCAGTAAGAGGCCTAAACCATAGACACCAGTCCGGAGGTATTTCTATTTGAATAAATGACTGGCTACCCTCCACTACATGTGTGAACTACTGTGTTGGTCTATAGGGACCAGGTACAAAACTCTGCCCTATATCAAAATTGTGGGAACCCCATTGAATGGAATAGGTCTGCACGAACTAGAAGTTCAAACAGCTATGTTGAGCTATGTAATTCTATTCCTCTTGAAACAAATATGGCACATTTTTCATATGTTGGCACACTAGCTGTGGTAAAGCTATAACAATGCAATACCTACATGTTTGGATCAGGCCATGATGCATTTTGTCAGAAACCTGTCCGAATTGTGTGAATCTGTTCCATGGAACACAGTATCTTTGTGTTTCTGTCTGTTATAATTGTTAACTTGTGACACAATATACACACTTCTCACGCCAAGGGGCTTACAAGATGACATAAACTGGTTCTAATCTGCTGGGCGCACATTAAACATGGGGGGAAAACAATATAATATGTACACAGATTTATTTGACTCACTAAATATTGTATGAAATAAGCAAACAAACTATAATATTATCTGTTATGTCAGGAGCTCCCAAGTATACGCATTATATTGGAAACCCTATTGTCAACACCACAATAGCTTGACACATTTGTAGACTCTAGTTGATAATAATGTTTACTTGGTGGAATCACGCGATTCTATTTATACTGTTTCACTCTTGTTTTCCCACAATTCTACACCTGATGCACCCATATGAAGCTAGCATAGAGGAATCGTAAATGTTATCGCATTCAGAGGCGAAGAAAGCAATTTTCATTAGGTGTGGGAGGGTGCAAGGGTCTCGGTTGGGGGAGGGCTGTTAGGCTAGATAGTCTCAAAACTGCGAGATAGTCTCAAAATCTTAACAGATAGCCTCAACATTTTGAGACTATCTGTCATCCCTCAGGCTAGATCCTCAAAATACTATATACAGCTGATATAGTTTTGTGACTAAAGAAATGGGAGTACCTATGCTTGTTTCTGTGCTCTAATAGCAAATACAAGGGTTTTCATATTTCCCTCACTTATAGGAAAGTATCAATTGTCCTTATATCATCAGACTGAAAACTAAATTTAAGCTATTGTGATATATACCAAATGAACAAGAAAACACTATCAGTGATGTCTATTGGCAATAGTTTCACAGCTTAAATATGGGGATAATGGTGCTATAATAATATGTCCTAAACTTCTACTTTGGCAAACCTGTTTTGAATGTAGTATGTACATATCAAATTCATATTCCGGTCTCCTATAGTTTGGATATGTTGTAACCCATGGACAGAGCTTGGCAATAAGTGAAAATGGCTATGCAACATAACTTTACCATAACACCCACATCAAGTACTCAATCCTCTGTGGCCTTTTAGGCTGGGGGATTGGAACCTGTGTGGGTTCAAATCCCGGAGAGTTGGAGGTTTTAGACTAGATATCGCTCAAGATTGACACATTATGGAACCAATGTGAGAGGAATTTCAGGAATAAGGTAGTTGTCAAGGTTCCACCAGGGGCCAAGTCAGTGAATAGTGGGTTTATCCTTTAAACCTTTGGGCGACAAAGTTGATAGAGTATCAAACCCATAGTGTGCTCTGTGTAAACAATAAAGTATTGTACTGCTGTTACATGAAATAGACATCATCCAACATCAGTCCAGCGCCCCCCCCCCCCCCCGCCAATTCCTCTACAACTGACATTTAGCCACTCTTCAGCATCATACGAGTTGATGAACGAAAATCATGAACATAATACAAATACGCATGCAGATCAGAAAGCCTGTGCAATAAGTGTGAATGTATGCATCTATCCAGTATCACAAACAATTTCTGGGACATTAAGGGTGGGTTTGTCGGTTTATAATACATCATATCGAACATCCAGCGTTATGAAAGATATAAGTGTGCTTAGGTCGGGGTGGTAAGACATGTCTGTAACTCCTAGGTGACAATCCGTTTTACTGAGTGTTCCCTCATCGACGCCCAACGCCCCAGGACCAGTGAGCAATTTGCAGAGTGCTGATTTGTAGGGCGTCAGGTCAGTGTCAGGACAGGTGGCCCCAGTAGCCCAGGCGTTATGCGCCAGATATGGGGTGAATCGTGCAAATTGTCGTGAAAGCATAAAAGTTGGTACGCTTGAAGGACATGTTCATGGGATGAATTTCATGGTTGGAGCCAGCAAAAATATGGATTATTACATGCAGGGTGGCCATTTTGTTTAAGGAACACAAAATCACACATTTCCTGTAAAAAGACCAATTTTAGATGTATTACTGGGTGAAATAGGTCAGTCAGTCATGTCCTGCTTAAAGTCCATGTCCATATGATGAATCTCTGACTTGGAGCCGCTGGGAAACCCCATTATTTGAGCCATGGCAGCCATTTTATTTTGATATTAGCAAAACAGAGGAATAAGCTTATGTCCTTTAACCTACCTACAAAATGGTGTACAATTGCCCAAATCAGGTCAGTCAGTCATTTCATGCTCAAAGTCCATGTCCATATGATGAATCTCAGAAATGGAGCCAGTCGGAAATCTCAATATTTGAGCCATGGCATCCATTTTCTTCTGCTATTACCAAAACACATTTAATCTTAATTCACAGCAACTTCTAGGACTATCATTAGAACAAATAGGTTAGTTTGACATACCATGCTTAAGGTCCATAGCAGCAGGATGAATCTTAGGCTTGTTGGGACCCGACAGATTTATTATTACAGTAATGGCAGCCATTTTGATTCAGCATTCCATAATCACACATTTCTTGGAATAACCCAACATTTAGGTGTATTACTGTGACAAAAAGTTCAATTAGTCATGTGATGCTTAAAGTCCATGTCCTCATGACAAGTTTCTGAATTGGAACCAGTCATAAAACCCAATTTTTCTGGCCCATGGCAGCCATTTTCTTCTCCCTTCACCAAAAAACACTCCAATATACACATAACCTTAAACTTGCTTTTGTTAATGGCAAGACAAAATGGCTGACATGGCTGAAATGTAGTTTTTTTCAAGTGGCTCCATTTCTGAGATTGATCATACGGACATGTACTTCGAGAATGACATAACTGATTGGCATAGTTGTCCCAATTATATACCATTTTGGAGGTCAATTGAAGGTGATGTGTATATAGCCGTTTTTATTGGCAATGGCATGATAAAATGGCTGCTATGGCTGAAATATTGAGTTTTCCGACTGGCTCCATTTCAGAGATTTGTCATATGGACATTGGCTTTGGGTATGACATGATTGATTGACATATTTGTTGTTAAATTAAATACATTTTTAGATGTCAAATGAAGGTAAAGTGACTAAAAATATGCTTTGGTTAATGGCAAGACAAAATGGCTGACATGGCTGAAATGTAGTTTTTTTCAAGTGGCTCCATTTCTGAGATTGATCATACGGACATGTACTTCGAGAATGACATAACTGATTGGCATAGTTGTCCCAATTATATACCATTTTGGAAGTCAATTGAAGGTGATGTGCATATTGACGTTTCATTGGTGATGGCGTGATAAAATGGCTGCTATGGCTGAAATATTGAGTTTTCGGACTGGCTCCATTTCTGAGATTTGTCATATGGACATTGACTTTGGGCATGACATGATTAATTGACATATTTGTTGTAATTATATACCTATTTAGATGTCAAATGAAGGGAAAGTGACCAAAAATATGCTTTTGTTAATGGCAAGACAAAATGGCTGACATGGCTGAAATATAGCTTTTTTCAAGTGGCTCCATTTCTGAGATTGATCATACGGACATGTACTTTGGGCATGACGTGGCAGATTGACATATTTGTCACAATTATATATACCATTTTGGAGGTCAATTGAAGGATGATGTGTATGTTGGAGTTTTATTGGTGATGGCACAGTAAAATGGCTGCCATGGCTGAAATATTGAGTTTTCCAACTGGCTCCATTTCTGAGATTTGTCATATGGACATTGACTTGAAGCTTGACATGACTGACTGACCTATTTCTGGCAGTTATACACCTTTTTTCAGGCCAATTGAAGGTGATGATTATATTATTCTCTTTTGTTGATGGCAAATTAAAATGGCTGCCATGGCCCTAATAATTGGTTTATCAGGTGGCTCCAAGTCTGAGTGTTGTTATATACACATGGACTTTAAGCATGACATGTCCTTTTAAACTATTTCATCTGGTAATGCACATACATTTTGGATTATTGTAGAAAATGTGTTATTTAATGATGCCAAAACAAAATGGCTGCTCTGCCTATGATAATGCATTTTTCTGCTGGCTCTAACTTTGAAGTTCATCATATTAACATGGACTTCAAGTGTGTCCGATTTCATGCTTCTACAAAGCTTTGCACAATTTATTCACATATCGCCTGGGCTACAGGATATTGGGCACCAAGACAGGTGATCTCCTCAAATGTTTTCAGTTTACCTAACAAATCTGAGCTTGGCATCTCTGCTTGTATAGTCAGTGCATCGTAGATATCATAATCTGTGAGGGTCCTTACTTAGATGATGACTTATCTATGAGCATCCATCAGGAATAAGACAGCATCCACAATGATGGGATGAGCATCCATCAGGAATAAGACAGCATCCACAATGATGGGATGAGCATCCATCAGGAATAAGACAGCATCCACAATGATGGGATGAGCATCCATCAGGAATAAGACAGCATCCACAATGATGGGATGAGCATCCATCAGGAATAAACCAGCATCCACAATGATGGGATGAGCATCCATCAGGAATAAACCAGCATCCACAATGATGGGATGAGCATCCATCAGGAATAAACCAGCATCCACAATGATGGGATGAGCATCCATGAGAATTGCGAGTAAATCAGTATTCATGAGAACCACTATGGCCGGTATCAATAGCTCACTCATGTTTCATGGGGTATCATTTGGTGGGAGTTCGTCCTTGGAAGATTTTTCATAGACAATTTTGATACAGGTTAATTGTCAATGATTCAGTTATAAGCAGGAACAAATAAATCGAGTGTTACGCGAGATATTTTCTTGTATCATGTTCCCAATTGAAACTCAAGAACATGGAAGCTCCCGAAACATGGACATTATCAATATTCTCGAGAATGTCTATCTTATGTAATACAACTCAGGATTTTCCCGAGGGGTACATGCGACCCTTTCTCGGATCATTCACAAGTGCTGTTTAAGGAAACCTATAAATACATGGATACATGGATTAACGCAATGGCAGACCTCTGCATAGTCAACCCATTACATCCGTATCGAACAGGGCACTGTGGGCTCGCGGGTGTTGGGTTAGGTAGGAATGGAACTGGGGCTGGCCACTGGTAAGGTATATTGGTATGGTGTGTTGGTGATGATGTTTGTATAGGTGGGTGGGATAATATTTGTCCTGCAGGATCAGGGGGAGTGGTGGGTAGGCATGGATGGTCAGGGCAAAAAGGGATAGAGCTGGAGGGGTTAGGAGGAGTGAGAGTGAGAAGACTATGGATTCTATCTCAGTGTTATGTGGTGAATGATAACGCCTCACCCAGCCTGCACCCGCTTACCTAGTGTTCATCCTATGTAATAGGTATGACCAATGGGTGGGGTCATGCCTTTACCATAGGATGACTATTTGGCCTACTGATCAGCAGTATGCATGCGTTCACCCTATCTATAGGATGACCACTGCCTCATGGTTAACCTGTCCGTTCCCTCTCCCTGCCCCCCTCCTCAACAACATTGCTCTGCCCCCCCCCCCGCCTTCTGGAGGTGTCGGATATTCCAATAGAGGGAATAAAAAAATGTTGGACCCACCCCCACAAATCCAGCAACCCCCCCCCCCCTCACCCTGGTTTATATAATGACCATTGACGTAGCCCCTTGCCCACTTTTAGGGAGTGTTCATTCATAAATTACAGGGGTGGTGAGATTTTGTGCCTCTGCACCGGTTTTATAACCACCCCTCCTCCCCGACAGACCATGAAATATTTTGCACACCCCGCTTTGGCGACATTTTTCTGAAATATAGTACAGGCTTTTTGGCAGAAAAGGGGCACAATTTCTCGCCCTCTTTGACAAGTGGTCAGAATTTGTTATGCCCCCCTCATTTTACATCCCCCCCATACCCACCACCGGCCTTCCCCATAACTAATAAATGAGCACTCCCTTTGTAGCATAGTAGTGGGGTGGGATTTTCACTCAAAACCGGTGGAATTTTATTGACCTCCCCAAGAGGGGTCTAAATCTTTTAGCCCCCCCCCCCCTCCCGGGTCAAGGGGTCCAAATATGTTACCCCCCAAAACACGAGCCCCCCCCCCCCCCTGTTAAAAAATGTGCACTCCCTTAACTGTAGTACTAGGCCTATAATTGTTTTGGATTCCATGCCTTGTAGGCCTAAAAGGGGGGGGGGGGTAAATGGGGGGGTCCCCATGTCGCATGGCCATGTCACATGTCACTAAGGAAAAAGCCATGTCACTAGTGTCACTAAAGGGAAAATGTAGAGGCACCGTAATTGATACAATTGGGCATTTGGGGCAGTAGGCCCCAAGAAGCTTTTTTAATTTTTTAAAATTTGGCTACCCACAAGGACGGAATTTGAAGAAAGAGTTGGGTAGCATACTTTAAACTAAATGAGAATTTTTCTATGTATGTCACTAAGCCCCATGTCACATGTCGATTTTAAGAAATGGCCATGTCACATGTCACTTAAATGGCCATGTCCCATGTCTATTTTAAGAAATGGCCATGTCGCCATGTCGATTTTAAGAAAAAGCCATGTTGCCATGTCGATTTTAGGGGTCGATACCCATCTAGGCTAAACATGGGTGTGGACCACTAAATTCGACAAGGCGACATGGCCGTTTTTGGGGTTAGTGACATGCAACATGAGGAATATTAGCCTAGAGATAGCGACATGGGACATGATCATTTCTTAAAATCGACATGGGACCCCCTAAAACAGGAAATCGTTAACAAAAAAGCTTTGCAGCAAATCTTTAAATATTCTTTTGAGCCCCAAAACAATCTTACAACAATAGAACGGGATTTTATAATCAGTGTGACATGGCCTTGGCATTTCTCTTCAAGTGAAACCAATTGGTGAAACCCCGGGTGAAACTCTCCAACGAGACCGCAAATCATTCCTCCCACCATACCAATCGACTATGTATTTGGCGGGAATAAGGGTGGCGTATGAATACAAAATAGTGCTGCATGCTGCTCTCTGATTGGCTTGCTACAAACACACGGCTGTAAGTAGGCTACAGATCTAAGACGGGTATTGAATGGGACTCGCAAGTGACGTACAGACGCATTTATGTCGTTCTGCGCAGCTTCTCGCGTTGACGGCCCTCGAGGCTTCCGGGTCACCCAGGTCAACATGGCGGCCTATGGAGGGCGACGGTCGCTGTTGGTTGTGTTTGCAGCCTCATAGAGACATATTTCCTGGATATTTCCTGTCAACACCAGTGGTTCAGCCGTGGGATAGGTAGTACAACAAGTAATCGGTAAAAAATTGAGGGGTTTTAGCCATTATTCAGCGACAGCGTCTCATTCAGTCCTTGTTCTTGGACTCGGAGTCGGACTTGCCAACTTGAACTTGGTCACCAAGTTGGTGACAATGGTGTACTATTAAAGTAGATCTAGTTGGTCTGGGTCTTGTCTCGGAGGGGTCTTGTATAATATAATATGTTGAAATGTTATTGTCAATATGCTTTCTAATGAGATATGCATGTTTGATTAGCTGTCAATAGACAAATGCCAACGCCCATTGATACAGTCTCTGTTGTATTTCACAAGTGGGGGCTGGGCCCACAAAGCCGCAGGCTGAGTGGGATGCGCCCCAGCCCCCACGAGTGAAATAGGCCCCCGGGGGGGGCCACTCAGACATTTATGGATACCATGTGCGTACATCACCCCGAATTTATACCCCTTTTAGCGGGACAAAAACCCACCAAAACACCCCCCTTTTGACGGGATAACCCCCTAAAATGTGAAGAAATCAGCCCCCTTTTAGTGGGACACCACCCTAAATTGGCCATAGTCGACCCCCTTTTGGCAAGACACTCTATATTGGCCAAAGTCGGAACCCTTTTAGGGAGACAGCCACATAAATTGGCCAAAATCGGACCCCTTTTAGCGGGATAGCACCCTATGTTTGGGCCAAAAATATACCCCTTATTACAGGAACTTTCAGACTTTATGGTTGGATATTCTTGGCCCAAAAACATACCCCTTTTACCCCAAAATGGCCCAAAAAGGACTCCTTATGGCCGGACCCGCCAGTGGGACCCAAAAAGGACCCCTTTCCCGGGATTTTGTGTACGCACATAGTTACTATAGGACCCATAGGGAGTGCCCCCCCCCCCCGGAATAGGCCTACATGATAGTACATCAGAGCGGTATCAATGTAGTTGGCATACTCCTTTGAAGCATAGTGACGCGCTGGCTTTTTGGCTCAAAACAGGTTAAAAAATTTTGACCCCCACCCCAAGAGGGGTCCAATTTCCCCCTCCCCCCCCCCCTGGTCAAGGACAAGGGTCCAAATTTCTTTGCCACCCCCCCTGTTGATAATAAATGATCACTCCCTTACATCGACAGTACCGGGGTACAGCGTACCTGGTCCTTGGACTTGGTACTGTCCGAGTGTCAATGTATGGTTGGAACCCGGGGGTTGGAAGAAACCCAACTAGTGGCACAGGCCACACTCAGTGACGGGGTCTGGATCGGGTCTGGATGGGGTAGTTGTGCAGCATCCAACCTGTCACTGTCAGATCGGCCCGCATTGACGAGTTCAGATTAGATGAACTAGGATGGGGGGTCCCCAGGTCGCTTGTCGATCTTAAAATGTCGCATCATTTTTGTCAATGTCGCTTAATATAAATGCCATGTCGATTTTAAGAATTGCCCATGTTTTTTTGAGCCTCATGTCTTCTGTCACTAGGCCTCATCAGGCTCATGTCGATTGTCGAGTATAGGAAATAGCCATGTCGCCATGTCGAATTAGGTGACAGTAACTGAGTGAGAGACTAGTCACTAGGCCTACTCAAAGATATATAAAGACCTAAACCCCTAGTCTGTTCGTGCCAGACCATAGCAGCAGCCCGAGCTGTGTTAGTCAGGGCACCATCAGATCGCGGTCCGCTTCAGATTAGATGAACTATAGACCCCTGACACTAAATATTGGTCTATTTACACCCCCAAGATATTATACGGACCAAGAAAGTGTTTCCCATACCACAAGTAAGGTTATTTCAAGTTTGAATAAAGTAAGGGTACCAGAAAACGCATTTTACCGGCACTGAGTAAGGGAGTGTTCATTTATTAGTTACAGGGGGGGGTGGTGGGTGTAAAATTTTTCGACCCCTCCTTAGGGGGGGGGGGGGCGTGTAAAAAATTCTGACCCCTCTTGAGGGGGGGGGGGGGCGTAAAAATGTCAGCCCCTTTTAAGCAAAAAAAAAAGCGCGTTACTTTAGTTCAAAGGGGGGTGCGAGGGGGGGGGGGCGTAAAACGCTCTATGCACTCTCAAGGGGGGGGGGGGAGCGTAAAAAATGTTCCTAAATGCCTAAAAATAAAATCTCAACACACCTCCCCCCTGTAATTAATAAATGAACACTCCCTAAGGCGAGTTTAGTGCCGATGTCGCCACGGCAGTGCCTGTAATTTGTAGCTATTGTAATTTGGAGCTATCCCCCCCCCCCAAGGGGGGGGGGGATAGCTCTGGTACCTGAACTCTATTTTCTCCCTCCCTCCGTAATAGAGTTCAGGATATCGGTGCTTTGAGGGTGGAGGAATGGGTGCGTGCAGGTGGTCATAGCTCCTCCACTCTCAAAGTACCAGAGCTGGGGGGGGGGGGGGGCACTCCCTATATGATCTGTAGTTACTATGCATACACAAAAAGCCGGGAAATTGAGTTTAAAATATTTATAACATGTCGTCTCGCGCTACCAGCGGGCAGTGGGTCGTCTTGCGCTACCAGCAGGCGACGGGTCGTCTCGCACTACCAGTGGGTTATGGTCGAAATTGAAAGTGAAATTATGAGAACAGAAATTTTCCTCCATTTCCATAAATATACTTCATGATCAAAGTGCCAGCTTTACACAATGAATTCACAGGTACTCTAGGCTCAGCTAAAGCAAAAGCCTAACATAATATTCCCTTAGAATCATGAGAGATTGAGTTTAAGATATTTATATGTTGGGGTAAACCAAACATAATAAAGTTTACCCCCTCCCTGTGTTAGTGGGGACCTTCATGATGAGGGCATGAAGGAGTAGAATAACTACATCGGGAGCCTTCCACAAAACCAATGGGCATACCGGATCCGTAAAAGCCAACAAAACTTGAGGGGTCTCATGCCTTACTGCTGTGCTCAGTCACGTAAGCTGTTTTGGCATCCGCTGGCCATATGCGCGGGCCCGGGCCTTCTTGCTGGTGGTCTTGCATGGGATCCCTCTTCAGTTAACCATGTCTGAGATATCAAAGGCCGTGGTTTGTCTGGCCCTGCCCACTGTGGTACTAGCCCAGGTGGGTAGGACCAGGCAAATAAAAGCACACTTGCTATCCTTCGAAAAGAGTAGGGGACGTACCCCGTTTTCTCCCTCTCCTCATAGATGTGGTCATTCATTACATAGATTCGATCATCCATAGATGCGGTCACTGCTGTATTGGGCAAGAAGTATATAAATATCTGTCCTACTACTGCAAGGCAGACTACCACCATTTGTGGCTGACTCCTTGCCAACTTGAGATATGTCCCTTGAGGTACTTGATGTACATTTGGACGTTAAACAAATCAATCAATCAAACAAGAGACTATTGGCTAAGGCCAAAAAAGTTGTGGTCAGGTATCCCTAGCGACCCTATTTTTTTGGCCCTGCCCTATTTTTTATTTTATTTTTTTAGGAAGGCAATTTTGTGTTTTTTCTACCAAAAGAATTACATAACCTAAAGTATTCATATCTCTATCAAATTGTTTGTAAACCATGAGCAGAATTAAAAGTTTCACTGCCATAGACGTTAGAGAGGTATATGTATATTTCATGATATTTCAAGGTTCTAAATTCGATCATAGAAACAATGTAATGGACCATTATTGTTAACAATGGCGCATTATTCTCCACCCAAAGGCTTAGAAAAAAGTTGTGCTCCGGTGTCCCGACCAGTCCTATGAATTGGGGTAATTTTGAGAAAATTCATGACATTTTTGGCGATCTTACTACTTAAATCACCTTTTTGACCGTTTTGTAGCCGTTATAGGGCCATATAGGAGTCATAGGGACCGTGTAGTAGATCTAGTGTACATGTATGGGTTAATCACTAAAAAGTGGTAGTCTATGTATACTTGCGAGGGTCGTGTAAACTTGTGCTATTCCATTGATATTTTTCTGTTATCTGGAGTCGTTCTCCAGGCTGATTGTATTACATGTTTGATTAACATGTGCACTAATATTTGTGAAGGAACAGACCGATCAGTGTTCCAATGGAATAAATATCAATGGAATACTAAATATGATACTTTTCTATATGAAGTCAGAGTCTGGTTTGCATAGAAACTGTTTGCATAGATACAATTAAACTACTTATAACAATCAATCAATACGGCTACAGTTTTATCTATTCATATCATTACAATTCATTTCTGTTGATTATGAAATTCAATTCCATTCCCATGTGAGATGAAGTGACCAAAGAACATCACCCGTATAGCCATCCTGTTGTTGGGTAGTCCAGAAACTATTCTATATACAGTAAAATCTCGTTATAAGGAGCACCTTTTGGCACCTTTTGGCAAGGCAAATTTGCTCGTTGTAACCAACCTTCCTTATAACCGATTTTGGTCAAAGGGTAGTCCTGGGCACTCAGCTACCTGTATAGGACGGGGTGTGGGGATAGGTAGGCGGCAAGGGGGACTCAGAAATCAAAGGGTAGTCCTGGGCCCTCAGCCACCTGTATAGGGCGGTGTGTAGGGGTAGGTAGGCGGCAGGGGGGGGGGGGGGACTCAGAAATCAAAGGGAAGTCCTGGGCACTCAGCCACCTGTATAGGGCGGGGTGTGGGTGTGCTAAGACCGCAATTATCAAAGAGTAGTTACTTCTGAATGGAGATTCTTTGTAGCGGAATTTTACTGCATCTTAAAAATATTTGCTCCTTGTAAACTATTTTTGGCTAGAAATGCTCGTTCTAAGAGTGTTTTTTTACTATAGAAAAGTATAGAAAAGGATTTGGCAAAGCAAATTTGCTCCTTATAACCGTCTGCTCCTTATAACCGTCCTCCTTATAACGAGATTTCACTGTAAAATGTATATGTCATTCCTTAACATTTTCTGTACCAAAAGTCTCTCAAAATAGCAGCCATCTAAATATCTTTTGTACATATCTTAGTCTTCATTCAACAGTGCATTTATTTGTACAATTATTTGTTTTACAAACAAAAGGGCATTGAGGTGGGAACACGGGGCCAGAATGAAAATGTGGCCTGGTACCAGCAGCGGCGAGGTGCATTGACGTGCATTGACGGCTTCAAAATTTCACCGCATAATGTTATAAGGTTTATGACAGCAACAACGCGGATCTCCAAGGACCTCCTTATCCTTGATTTGAAGGTTGCTCGGGTGAAGGGCATGGTCTCTGCGCCAAAGCCATCAAAGGTGAAGTCCCTGCGGCATGGTACTGAGCACGAGATACTTGTTTGCAATTCCTTTACAAGTTTTGCTCCAATTCACTAAATTCCAAAAGAGTTTTCCTCCTGAGATCTTGCTCCATTAGAGAAATGTTTGAACAATATGGTAAAAAAATAACACAGTTTTCAATTCACGTAGCTAATTCATGTAGGGTCTCAGGGGCCGCTCAAATTTACAGTTTACAGCAAATCCTCACGAATAAGCCGCCTATTGTGGTGAAGTTATAGAATGGGTGGGGACCACTAAATTCGACATGGCGACATGGCCGTTTTTGAGCCTAGTGACATGCGACATGAGGAAAATCAGAGATAGTGACATGGGACATGGCCATTTCTTAAAATCGACAGGGTGACATGGCCATTTCTTAAAATCGACAGGGCGACATGGCCATTTCTTAAAATCGACATGGGAAATGGGGACCCCCCCCATCCAGACCCCCTATAGACGCTCTGGTGAAGTTATAGATATTGTGATAAAGTTATAGATGTTGTGGTGAAGTTATAGAACCTCTGGTGAAGTTATAGACGTTGTGGTGAAGTTGAATGGTGTGATATTATGAATGCTTAACCACTAATAATCAACCTGTACTTTACAAGGATATCATTGCATTGCCACTGACTATAAGTCGAGTACAATGCAGACTGTTACCTGGTACCTACATCCGCCACTAGTGGCGCTCCACCACTTTATTATTAAATGGTTTTTGTTAAATAAGGGATCCCATAGGCCTAAAGCAGCAGTCCTGTATCAGTCCACTTACTCAAAAAGAGGCTCGTATCAAGGTGTCTGTATCAGATGATTTCCTGCCTTAGCACTAGCGCATGAATATGTTGTATACATAGCAATTGTTGATGTTATGATCGACCTGGAACCCTCACCCTCACCCTGCCCCGTGTGTCAGAGGGAGAGGGGGGGGGGGGTGGTCAACGTGCCTGCAGTAGTAGTGTACGGCTCCCCCCCCCCCCCCCCCAGTCACTGCTGATGTGTAGTCTACTCCGCTTGTAGTGTATAGCTGTTGGTGTGTGTGTGTGTGGGGGGGGGGGGGGGTAATTAGCTGCACTAAAGCGGAGTCTTGGTACCAGCTACTTACTAACCTGACTGAGGCAAAGAGTGGACTAGGTGTATTCTCAGTGCTTATACAGAAATCCTCGAAAAAAAACAGGGATATATTTCCCCTATTCTGGGAAGATTATGGTTTAATCTTCTTAATTCTTCAATAATAAAGATATTTGAATCGAGCAGCAAGCCCACATTGTATAAATAAAGGTAATATACATGTCTAGAGGGGGAACTCTTTTCTGTCTGTGTAGTAAGAAGACTAGAGGTGCTATGGCCATCGTCTGCTTCAATTCAGGGAGTAAGGGGCCATTCAAATATTACGTAACAGCATAGGGGGGGAGGGGGGGTCATGAAGATTGTTACAAAGTGTTACAGGGGGGAGGGGGGGGGTCTAGCCAAGTGTTACATAACAATTCTCAAAAAATATATATACAAGAAAGAAATCTCTAATTTGGGAAAATGCACCACCATCTAACAGCCAGGTCTCAGCAACAATATGTGGTCTCTCACCTCATCCCTGTAATATTGTTTACAAAATTTTGGCCCTCCCCCCTACCTGCCCTGCCAAAAAAAGGTATTGATTTTGTGCAATGGACTCATCTCCTGACCCCGATCCGATCTTGGAACACTGGACAGGGTAGAGGATGCACAACCTCAGGTCTCCCCTTTTTGCGCTAAGGGAGGGGTAATTTTTTAACAATGGGGGGGGGGGGGGGGGCGGTGGATTGTCGTGCGAGCAGGTCGGAAACTTTTTGGTCCCTCCCACAAGGCAGGTTGAAATTGAGCGCGGCCGACCCCTTTGAGCTATAGTAACGCGCAGGCTTTTCCGCTAAAAAGGGGTGTAATTTTTTTTGGTCCCCCCCTCAAGAGGGGTCCAACATTTGTTGGTACCCCCCCATTCAAGGGGTCCAATTTTTTTTGGTCCCCCCCCCCCTAAATCCACCACCCCCCCTGTTGTTAAAAAAGGACCACCCCCTAAGGAGGTTATAATGGTGTTGGGAGGGGAGGGGGGACAAGTTTCACCTGGTTTCAGACTTTGAGGAAATCTATACCCTGCACCTGTGGTCTGTGGTTCATTTATCAGTTAGGGAGTGTTCATTTATTAGTTACAGGGGGTGGTGGTGGGTTTGGGGGGGGGGGCGTAAAACTTTCCAACCCCTCCTGAGGGGGCAGCGGCGTAAAAATTCAAGCCCCTTTTTAGCAAAATAGCCAACGCGCTACTATAGTTCAAAGGGGGGGGGGGGCGAAAAATGTTCTGTGTCTTGGGCAAGGGGGGCACGAAACGTTCCACGCGCTCTCACCACCCCCCCTGTAATTAATAATGGACACTCCCTTACTTGGGGAGGTGGCGTAAACATTTCAGACCCCTCCTGAGGGGGAGAGCGTAAAAAAGTCTGACCCCCTTGAGGGGGGGGGGGATAAACATGAGGGAGTGTTCATTTATTAATTACAGGGGGGGTGGTGAGATTTTGCGCGGAGGGGAGAACATTATGCCCCCCCCCCCCCTCGAGAGCGCGTGGAACTTTTCGCCCCCCCCCCCCTTGCCGAAGGTGGCGAAATTTTTTCGCCCCCCCCCCTTTGAACTATAGTAACAGGCAGGCTTTTTTGCTAAAAAGGGGCTTAAATTATTACGCCCCCCCTCAAGAGGGGCCAGAATTTTTAACCACCCCCCCCTCAGGAGGGGTCGGAAATTTTGATGCCCCCCCCCAATACCCACCCACCCCTGTAAATAATGAATGAACACTCCCTTATGCCCCTTTTTAGCCAAAAAGCTCTACGTTACTATAGTTCAAAGAAGGGGGGCAAAATTATGTGGGGGGGGTACAGGCCTGTGTTACGTAATTATGGAGGGGGGGTCTGGCATTTTGTTACAGTGTGTTACAAGGGGGGGAGGGGGGGTCAAAAAGTGGCCAAAATTGTGTTACGTAATATTTGAATGGCCCCTAAACATACACAAAATGTCTATTTTCTGACCGAGGAGTCATTTAATAATAAGTACAGGATCGGCAAAACTGACTTAGGGGGGGTTTGTATCAAGGGCCTGCAGCCTGATACTTAAAAATTGATACCAGATACGGACCCCCCAAAATCAGTTTTGCCGATCCTGTCTACATATAGGCATGTTTGGTATCAAAAGAAAGCTGAGTCTGATTCGCGTACAAGCCGCGGCTTATACGCGAGGTTTTACGGTACATACTCATTCAACTTAAAGTTGAATGAGTATGTAGGCCTACGCATGGGGGTGGGGGGGGGGGGGGGGGTAGTCCAAATGCGTACATGGTGCAGCAGGTGGGTACAATTTCTGTAATTAATGGATGGCTCCTTTCCAGGCGACGTACAATTTTTGGACAAATTGGCCAAAAGAAGCGACTTTGTGACCTTGGGCCCTTAATTTTGGCGAATTTTATACCTGAAAAGGGGACCCCTCTGCACCCCCACATATATATGTTTACATAGAGGGGATATAGAATTATGTAAGATGTATATTTCATCGATATTCTAGGGGAATCGAGTGCCAATCCAGTGGTGACGGGCCGGACGGGCGGAGCTGGGCCCAGCCTGGGGCTCAAACTGTCAAGTGTTAGTATTATGTTCCACTCGAGGAACACGTATGACAGCTAATAAAACAGGCATATGTCATTAGAAAACAGGTTGGTAATCACATTCGCACATATTGCAACCATTTTCCTGTACCTGAAGTCCGTTTAAAGAAGCCCAAAGCAGACACATACGACGAGCCACCACCATTGAAATACTACGCGACTGGCTCAAACCGGAAGTGCCGAGGGCCGCCGTTCGCAGCGCCACCTATGATATCGACATCGCACCATACCCACAACGTTGAAGGCCGCGTGACGCGGGTCCCCTTGTTATTCGTCTCTGTACAGATGAAGATTGGAACCCCAGCCTACAATCCACGTGATCAAAATGGCGCCCACTTCAACACCCAGGGTAAATATATTAACTTTATTCTGCTATTCCAGGGTCATTTACTTATATAACGGTTGTATAGAAATGCCCCAAAGTACATATAACATATTCACACCTCGTTTATCTTCATAAGTTACACTGACATGCTACTCCCATCAAGTAATCAGCAGTCCGGGACAGCACTGTGACGGTCACTGTCACTGTCACTGACTGAGTCACTGGATCAGGTCGCTGCCGTTGATTTCTTTTTCCATACTAACTTTATAACAAGGCGCTGTCACCCCTATTGATGTTTACAGAACGCCTTAACAGATAGATGTACCATTGTATTTAATTAGGTTTTGACCCAGGAATTGAGGAAAAACGGGGTGGGGGTAATCTGAATTTGCACTCATAATAGTCATATTGTAGTTCCGACGTAACCCACTGAGGCTACGCAATGACGGTGAATCAAAAATAAAATGTCATTAAAAAGATCGGAATCAGTTTGTGAAAAGTAGGACTGCTGCATCTAGATGCCTTCACATTCCATGGTCCATTAACATTGATGTAGGATTCGTAGATAGTCTAAGCAGCCGCCAAGTCCTTATCAATTAGCGACCATACATAGGTTAAATAGAATTTTTAAATTCCGCACAAGGCCCTTTTAAATATACGATACAGCGGGCGACTAGAGTAGGCCTACCAGGATTCTGTTTCTCCACAAATTTGCGGAGGTCCGCCAATTTGCGGAGGTCCGTAAATTTGCTTTCATAAATTTGCGGAGGTCCGCAAATAAATATGGAGCGCCGTATTTGTATGCTTAAGTACTGAAAACGATTCCCATATGTGACCCGTCCTCAGAAAACCAGCCTTCGTGGGGGATTTTTAGTTCTGAGTTTGGCCACCAGGGGGCATTTTAGTGGCAAAAGAGTGGAAACTAGACCCAAAAATGCCTTAAGGTTTTTTTTTATGGGGAATGCAGTAGTCTCCTGAGAATTATTCCATTTTTGGTCCTAACATTTTATATTTGAAATGTAAATGGAACGTTGTTTATGAGAAATAAGGACGTGATCATTTTTTATCAACAGGGGGGGTTGGTTTGGAGGGAGGGCAAAATTTGGACCCCTTGACCGGGGGGGTCAAAAAAATTTAACCTGTTTTGGGCCAAAAAGCCCGCGCGTTACTATGCTTCAAAGGGCCCGCGCGCACGCCGATTTCCGACCCATAGCGGGGGGGGGGGTAAAAAATGGGCTAGGTTTGACGTCAAATTCAACCACAGTTGGGCATCTGAATTGACCACAGTTGGCTGTCTTGATCGACTCGCGGTGGGGGCTCACTTTTTCCAGGGAGGCTTCCAATGTTAATTTCAGCTACAGTGATAATATACAATTACCTTTATCATCAATGACAATGACAGAAGTAGTGGTTGTATGTTCACATAAATGGCCATCGGGACGAGTCCAAAGTTTGTAGTTGGTACAATCCTGGAAACAGTGGAGCTGAAATAGTAAAAAGACATGTCACTTGGGTACTGGCCGAACATGTGAAAATATGTATCAAAACAAGCCCAACAAAAGCAGTAGAAACAGATTTGGAGTTGAAGTATATATTGAGTACCAAAACATTGGAATATTTGAAAACATGAAATGGTCTGGCAGATCTGTTTCATAGATTATTAGATGAGTGGAGTTAGATATATACAATGAAGATCATTTACTATTTAGAAATTACCTATGGTAAAGCACCAGCTGAAATGAGTCATATTAATTCCCACGGTGTTTAAACATAGTTTCAGGAAAAATAAGTGCAAAATTATGCTTATCTATGGTTTTATTCAACACAAAGAAATATAGAACACCGTGGCAAATAAGGGTTAGAATATACAAAGTTATATTAAGATATATAACTAACCTCAGTGTTCCACCTTTCTGGTAGATGGAGGAAGACAATGCTGTGCTGTATATCAAAGCATTTTTCGCAGAAATATGCACTTGGTCCACAATCTAGGCAGCGGTATATTGATTCATCCTTGCGCTTACAGACTGAACATGTGAAGTTGGAGGGATAGGCATTACAAACCATTTCATCTGCCATCTTCTTTCTTAGTTTTGCCCATTCCTCTGAAGCCTTGATTTTTCTTTCAATGTATTCTACAAGAAGAAATGGAAAGATAAGCTGGTTATGTTAAAGCCCTTAAAAGGGGGATATAAAAAATCGCTGTTCTTCAGGGTTAAATAGAAGAACAGTCCTAGCGCTAGACCTTGTTTTTCCAATGCTTTATTGTTTTGCCCAGTACGGATTATAGGATCATACCATATCATCTAGGTGGGGTTGATATGAGGCTTTTTATTAGTATAGTATAATACTAAATTGGTAAATTTCATAACCATAATGCAGCTTATAGGATTGTCCCAAAAAAGGATGCAGCTTATGTGAGGGTTAGGCTTAAAACAGAGAATTGATGTAATAATAAAGCATCAAAAAAGCCTGTTAACCTCACCCTTTTCTTTTTATAGAAAAGGTATGTTGAAAAACAGATAACGATTTTGAGCAGCCTAAAATGTAATTTGATGAATGGACTGGACTGCAGAAGATCAACTACTATTTTCGCCAACTAGACATTGATAATGTTCAAATGGGAAAGGAAAGACGTCATTTTCACTTAAAATGACCAGAGCCAGTGCTGTAAGAACGGTAGTGGAATGCACACTGGTGGTTTGGTTTGTGTGTTACCTGCAGGCCATATTGAGGCATATATGGTTACAATGGGGTAGTAGTATAATGGCTTACCACTATGAATAAGAGTTTCTTCTTCAGTCTCAGGAGATGGAACCTCAACACGAACTGATTGGCTACCTGGCTGTGCAAAGTCTCTGTGAGAGGTAGAACCATACTGCTCAGTTTGTGTTGAAAGATTGGCTTGCTCTGAACACTGTGCAGGGGCATGATGTACTGTCACTTTACCCTTCTTGTAGATCTCAGCCCCTGTTTCTCCTCTTCTCTTTCCTCCTGTTCGTCTGATACTTGAAACAGAAGCCATGATTTATTTTTGGTTTTTGGGCTTCACACTGGCTGCGTCTGGAAGCAATACAGTAGGAGAAGAGTTACTTTAAAGCAAAGAATGCACTGACATCTGTTGGCATGAATAGGAATTTCTTTTTTGTAAAATATCTGAATTGTATGACTATATCATGTCCACTGAGTTGATGGTTGATAGCTGCATTTATTTCAAGACAACGTAGTATGAATAGTATAATATACTGCCCAGGGGGGTCACTCTCCAATTTATGGATACTATGTGCGTACATCGGTCTAATATGACCCCCTTTTGGTGGGATAAAATTCCACCAAAACACACCCCTTTTGGCGGGATGACCCCCTAAAATGGATGGAAACCAGGCCCCTTTTGCTTGGACATTACCCTAAATAGGGGAAAATTTGCCCCCCTTTTATCAGGATACCCTAAATTGTCAAAAAGTACACCCCTTATAGCGGGATATCCCCTTAAATTGGCAAAAAATGGACCCCTAGTGACGGGATCCTACCCTAAAAATATACCCCTTTTTATGGGATTTTTTGGACTTTTTGGTTGAATATCATTGGTCAAAAATCACACCCCTTTTGCCCAAAAATGGCCCAAAATGCACCCCTATTGGCGGGCCTGCCAGTGGGGCCCAAAAAGTACCCCTTTCCCGCTACTTTGTGTACACACATTGTTATTATAGAATGTATAGGAAGTTGCCCCCGGGGAATATACTGTCATGTTTCATATTATTTTCTTTCACAGTAAGCTTCCCCCTACCAATAGACCTATAGATCTAGTTAGTGTGGGGCACTCATTCTCTACTGCGTTTTTTTCTTTGGGAAGAAGTTATAAGCCAAATAAATCCTAAAATGCCCAAGTTGGTTATCAGAGAGGTTTTACGGTAAGCTGTACCCTTGCAACGCTGGCAGTTTTCATTTTTATGGCTTTGCTTTAAAAGAAAATGTCACTTGTCATTTAATCCACTACCAGTACATCCCAAAATATTTTTACAACCTTGGTTAGGCACCCCTAAGTTTGGACAATTATATAAACCGAAATACATGTCTGATTAGGACAACTTCAGTAATACAGTATGATTGAAAAAAAAGAACAACTAAAGCGGGTTCTGATTCTCATGCAAGCCACTGCTTATAGGCTACCCGAGACTTTACAGTAGGTCTACCTTAAATTTACATGGGCAATGTAGCCGGCATGTTGTACACAAACCAGACTCAGCTTTGTGCCTCTACATGGGTACCGGTAGGCCTACTAAGATTTTTGAGCCTGTCACTCTGTCATACTTTAATACAGGCTGTGTATCACTACATCCCCTTCCATACATGGGGAATATGTAGTGCGGGGTAGGAAAATGTCTGTATCTGTCAATTTTTTTAAGGCGCAAACAGAGCCAAAATGCGGTAGCAATTTTCATACCCAAGCCAAGGTGCCAGAATGTCATTAAAAGTATGATGATAGGCCTAATCCTATTTATTGAAATACAGTAGGCCTATTTACTTTTGATGGTATAGCCTATAGTCCTAGATATAACATGAGCTTTAGGATTTTTCTCCTAAACTGTGTCAGTTTCATTCAAGCATTCTAGGCCCCTAGGTTCAGATAGACATAAACGACCCAAAATATATAGTAGGCCCTATACCCGAGATATTTATCTAATTCAGTAAGATACACCTTTCAATTTAAGTACTTTAACCTACTCTGTTTGACTTTGTCCGGGAAAAGTAAATGACACCCCTACCCCCCCCCCCCCCCCCGCTTCCCCCTACCAATAGACCTATAGATCTAGTTAGTGTGGGGCACTCATTCTCTACTGCGTTCAAACATTTACACTTACACACACACTCAGTACCGGCTCTATATCGTTTAATGTAGCAGGGATACAATTAGGTAAAACAATTCTGTCTTTAGTCTCTACATTGCGTGAGAGTGCTTTCAATATTATCAAGTTAGAAATGATGGGCTCACTGGACGATAATATGAGGAGTTGAGATTCATTTAAACATGAAGTACCGTAAGTCATAAAGAACACACATAGTATGACATGATGCAGCACAAACTGTGTAAAATGAGCAAGTTATAACAAATATGATTTGATGTTAAACTTACCAGTAGGGCTGTAGGCCTATTATGATGCATGAATTGTAAAAAGCCCATCATCCTTGGCTTGAGTGAAGAGTGAGATCGCCATGCCTCAGGTACTCCCTGTAGGTTTTATATTAGGTGAGTTCGGGGTGGGCCAAAATGATTACTTTGGTGATTACGAGGACCAGCGTGCCTGTACCTTCCGGTAGACTTCTGCAAAGACCCAGCTTCAGCTGCTGAAGCTGGTACTGTGTCAGCCTCGAACCTCCGTCGCTCTATTACATGAGCGCCTGGACAGGTGTTTACCATTCAATTGTTACGGTTTACCCCCTCTAGAGGCAGTAGGGTGAACTAATGGCCCGGGATCCCGGGCCAATATTGCTGGCCCCTGTGCCTACATGGTTCTCTAGGCAGCAATACTCTGCTATGCTTTGTAGAGTCAAATTTCGTTGTAACTCCACTGGTCAACATGGCGGCCCCCTTGAACCTACAGAGGAGATCGTGGTGGTGAGTATAAATGTAATTTATGTGTGCAAATGGGAAGATACAGCCTGTAATGGCATATAAAAACTCCCATCCCCATCTAGTGTGACTACATACCGAGTAAGTAGCAGCTGACATGGTTGTGTGTGTGTCCACAGAGTGCATGTGTATTCCGGTATTCCAACCCCGGGATTCCAACACCCCAGGCCTGAATACCTAAATCATAGTAGGCATTGTAAATTGTATGGGTTCTTTAGGCCCTACTGGGGAAGTGATATAGCATACATGCCAACATTTGAAGGGCTAAAACCGGGAGATTTTTTTTGGAGAATGATCTGGTGAAGGGGGTCTATGTCGGGCCGAGCTCCGCAAGCGAAGCGCAGCGGTAACACTAGGGGGGTTTGGGGGCATGCCCCCCCACGAAAATTTTGAATGTCTAGACTTGATATGGTGCATTCTGATGCATTTTAGCACACAATTTATTTATATGACTCAGATCTGTATTCATCCTCTGTCATTGTCACTCATTGGGACTGACACATACCATAAATTTGAAAGGGGAGAGTTTTCAGAAAATGTTGAAGAGGCCACGTAACCCCCTTCTCTAGCAATAGGCTAATAGCTTATGACCTCCATAAATATATATCCGAAACCCCAGATTTGTTGGGGTGAATGTATGCCCCTCATGTACCCCCCCCCCATCCCCCACAAGGAAAGTTTGAAATTGTATAGGCCACTCATAAAAAAAAAATTGTTTCTCATCACCAAGCAATGAAAAATATGACGAGGGCGTTTTTTATATAATTTTTATTTATTTTTTACTCTGGGGATAAATACATAGGGAAATTTGGACTTTTCGCGATCAATTTTCACATTTTAGTAATTTGGGGTTTATTTATCAGCAAAGGGTGTTATAATGCAAGTTAAACCTAGCTGACTGCATTGCTTACAGTGTAAGCTTTAATTTGATACAATATTTTGGCAATTTTAACATATTTTTCATCAAAAATGTAAAAAAAAAAAAAAAAAAGTTTCCCCAAATCATGATATTTATGATGCGCGCGGTGATGAGAAACAACTTTTTTTTTTTGAGTGGCCATAACTTGAACGCTGCATTCGGAAGCATTTTGTCACAAAATATATTATGGCTCAGCTCTGCATTATTCTCTATGATTGTCGCTGGGACTTTTTTTGTGTGTGTTTTGGAACAAAGGTTTTGGAGAAATTTTGTCCTTAAAATCGTGCATTCTGCTGCATTTTGGCAAAAAAAATACATCAAAGCTCAGATCTATTTCGTCCAGCCTCTATGGTTAGGTTAAGAATCGTGTATTTTTTAAAGGAAAGGTTTTGGGAAAATCTAGGATTGACATAGTGCATTCTGGTCAAAAATATATTACAGCTCAAATCTGTTTATCCGGCCTCTATGATTGGGGCCTTGCATTCTAGTTCATTTTGGCCAAAAATATGTAAAAGCTCAGATCTGTACTATCAAACCTCTTTTTGGTGGAAAGTGTTAGTAATGGCTATTTAATGGCTGGTAACTTTGCCGCCTTGATTAACAATATGTAGGATCGCACATATTTCAATAGAAAGGTTTTGGGATTTTTTAAAATAGGCCTATGAACGCCTAGAACTGTAGGCCTATTATTCAGCCTTAATAGAACCTTGCTTTTAGCTAATGGAAAGATTTAGAAAATTTTGAAATTCTTGATTTGAAATGGTGCAATCTGATCCATCTTAGCACATCTGGCATACCGGTATCTGTCCCTCCACCTTAACCCTTTAAGGACAGGTGTTGCTGAAATATGACATATGTCGTCATGATGCATCAAAGCAGGCCTGGTGAGTAAATTGCCGGTGCTGCATTGGTGCATCATGTCACAAAAAACTGAAATTTGACTTTTAGATAATAGCATTCAGAGTGGGTTCAAACGTAGGCCTATCATATGATCCATGGAACTTTAGATCTGAATTGATGTGTTCTGAAAAGGTTTGAGCTTGTTTTTCAAGATGGAATTTTACTTTGAGGTTTGTGCATTCGAGGTTATTCTGATCCAGTAGAATCTCGTTATAAGGAGGACGGATATAAGGAGCAGACGGTTATAAGGAGCACATTTGCCTTGCCAGTTTCTTCTCCATACTTTTCTATAGTAAAAAATCCCTGTTAGAAGGAGCAATTCTCATGAAAAATCGTTTATGAGGAGCACAAAAAACATTTCGACCCTCTAGAGGGGAAGGGGGGGGGGGGATGTCACCCGTTTTTGGGGAAAAAATCCCGGGGAAAAAAACTTGCATGTTACAGGCTGGAAAAATGTTCTGGCCTTTGGAAAAAAAAAGAAGAAAATCTACATGTCATATATGAATTCTGGTGACTTCTGAGAATATTTTAATAAGTTTGGTTCTAGTAGGAATATTTGAAAAATTCTTTCAGCTCTGGAAAGCCTGAAACCGGGAGATTCCGGGAGACCTAAGGGGGACCGGGAGATTCCTCAAAAAGCGGCCCAAAACCGGGAGTCTCCCGGGTAATCCGGGAGAGTTGGCATGTATGATATAGACCGACTGCTAGGTAGACTGGAGACCGCCCCCGTACTGCACTCCCGATCCTCTCCCGCTCCATATGTAGGCCTAGTGAAACGGACGCAGACTCCCAGCTATTATTTTGGATGTGTGTGCGTAGGCCTACAGTCCTACGAGGTCCTACTCGTTTTTTAATAACAGGGGGGGGGGGGGGGGGGGCAAAAATATTTCGACCCCTTGCCCGGGGTTGGAGTGTAAACATTTAGACCCTTTTTGGGGATGGGGGGGTCAAAAAGATTTAATGATAGTGAGTGAGATTGCTCAGGGAGTCGATTCCCAGAAAAAAACAAGATGCAATCCCAAATCATTTCCTACCACTATTCCTGAAAAGCTTAGCATCGTGCAAACCTGTAGGCCTAGTATTCCAGAAAGGGGTTGAAAATTGGTCTTGTTCTGGTCCGTTTCTTAGGGCCCCAGATGGATAAAATCGACAAGGGTCTATTAATTTAATTCCACTATCTATTTTTACTAATCAATTCTAATCATTGTGATAAGGGAATTTCTTCAAATCAACAAGGGACGTTTTCATTCCTTGAAATTAACAAGTAATGCACAAGCTTTTTTGCTAAAACCAGGTAAAACCTTTTTCACCCCAACCCACCCCTCGAGTGCTCCCCTCTCTAATAGAAGGTGCATGATTTTGAACCCCCAGGTCAAGGGGTTAACATCTCACCCCTTTTGTTTTTAAAAACAGGGGTTAGAAGGGCTATGTCCCTGTAAAGGTGATCAGTCCCTTAGAACCCTGACTTCAGAACATACCTTCCCCCTCTTTTGGATAGTTAGACTGAAGGTTCTTAAGCCAAAATGTTGCCCATTTGATATTTTCCTACTGTATAATTTAGGCCACTCAAAAAAAAAGTGGTATCTCATCACCAAGGTCTGAAAAATCTGATGTGGGAGGTTTTTTCTTTTTCTTTTTTTTTTTTAACTTTTGGGCTAAAATGTATGGTATGATAGGCCCTATACGATTTTTATGACCAAAATTCACATGTTAGTAGTTAAGAATTTATGGATCTTTAAAAGTAGGCAAAATGTAAGTTATTTCTATCCTACTGCATTACTGGCAGTATTAGCTTTAATTCAATACCAAATATCCCAATATTTGTCCATTTTTATCATTTTTTTCATAAAAAATTAAGAAAAAAAAGTTTTCCTCAAAAGGTGATTTTTATGACGCGCGCGGTGATGAGAAACCATTTTATTTTTTTGAGCAGCCTTAGTAAACACTATAATGACCGTAGCTTTAAAATATGTGCAAAAATGTACCAGGTTGTATAATTTTAAGTCAAAATCTTCAAAATTTTCTTTGAGGAGGGAAGGCATACCCCAAAACCCCTCTACTTGTACCACTGCGCTCCACTTGCGGTTCTGCCCCACTATGCGTGTAGAGGGGGTGGTTTTATGACAAGCTTTGAGCCTCAAACAATTTTCAGATGTTGGGCCAATGCCCAACTGACATGTCTGCTATAAGGTAAAGTCCGAGACGTGGCAAAATATACAGTGTATTACATTATTGGAAAGCTATTATTTTGGGTGAAATCAAAGTGCATCAACGGGGGTCCACTTTTAGTGTAAAAAAGGGGTGTACATTACACTTGTGTAAAAATGTGTGGGTCCTCCGATTCAAGGAATAACTATCTGGGTTGTTACATAGGCCTACATTATCATGCAAAAAATCCTGACAAATATTTGTTTTATTCACAGTCATCTAATCACAAAGCTGTCCGGTATATTTCAAGTGATCATACAGCCTGGGTTTACAGCTACCCACACACTTGTCGGATCAGGCTTGTACCAACACAATGAGTATCTCTTCTTTATCAGAAGGCTTTGTCATACTACAGGCATTTATTCCTTTTACTAGGACCTTTTGTACCCTGTACTGGGACCAATTATTCCCTGTACTGGGACCGTTTATTCCCTGCACTGGGACCATTTATTCCCTGTACTGGGACGATTTATTTCCTGTACTGGGGCCAATCTGGGCCTGTACTGGGGCTAATCATTCCCTGCAACCGGGTCATATATTCCCTGTACTGGGACCATTTATTCCCTGTACTGGGGTGTGTTTTATTCCTGTACTGGAGCCAACTACTCCTTGTCCTAGATGAAATGATTACTTCTGATAGGTTCATATTCTTCTTTGTTTTAGAAAAAGTAACACGGAGCTGACACTGCGAATGCTTTATACAACTCAGGAGAAGGACATCAGACCGCCCACTCTCTCAAGTGTCCCCCGTTTTTGTGCTCTTCCATATACACTAATACAGGAGTAATTTCATACCAAATATGCCTACTGATACGCTGTGTTTAAGCATCCAGATTTTAAAATGTGCCGGCCTGTAAAGTATAGGGGGTATAGGAAAATTATGATATATTTCGTAAACACTAAATATTTAGGCCGCTCAAAATCAATTATCAGCCTTGCGGACACTTTTTGACAAAAATCTGTGAGGGAGGGAGGCTTTTTTTTTATGATTTTTTTCAAGACGATGAGGGAGGTTGCTTTTTCTTTTTTGTTTCAATTAAGATGACGAGGGAGACCTATTTTCTTCTTCTTTTTTTAATTGCAATATCAACCCTCCAAGGGCTGCAAAGTTATGTAATATTCTATGCCCTTTGTTGAAAACTCACTTTTCTATATACTATTTTCAATTGAAATCGATCAATTATACATGTCAAAGGGTACTGTATACAAAATTGGTACTTCAATGTGAAGATTTCAAGCAGAAATTGCGATTTTAGGGTCCAAAATTCGTATCAAATATGATTTTGAGGGGTGACATGATTTGGCTTCCCTGCTCTTAGATTGAAGCGGAAATTTGAGCATTTTTTCTCTTTTTTTTTGGACAGGAGCGGCCCTTTTCACCCTTTTTTCATTGCAAAAAAGGGTTGATACGGCCCTTTTTAACAGGTGCTGGCGCTGTCCGCAAATCTGATAATCGATGTTAAGTGGCCTTATGTTGAATAAGGGACAATAAGCATCCATCTAGTAGAAGCACCCGGGGTGCACAGGCCTCCAAATCTATAACCTCCGCTTAATTGTTCAAAGTCTTACAAATCTTTTTAGACTCTTTAAGAAATTTATGCAGATATTGTGAAAACATAATTATTTTAATTAGTTTTATATGTAGTCCAAAACTTCAGCTTAGGGTTTTTGGCGTTTTAGAAATGAAATCATGGAAAAACCGTCAATACACATTTTTAATGGTATAGCATCGTGTATGATGTGCTTCATGTGTAACCGTATCTGACTTATACCCAGTGATTGCTGCTTTGTATGTTTTATACAGACAGACAGTTTATTTTGTTTTCACAGGCAACTGTGGTATTAAGATATACAGATACTTGTATAGATTATGCATTAATAAAAGCAGTTTAACCTGTTGTTTTGTCATTTATTTTGTAATCATTTTATGCTTGGATTACGCTAATGTTTCCTACAAATTGTGATTTGAAATATCAATAGGTATGGTTATGTAGGGCCTAGTAGTTTAAAAAGTTAAATTTATCCTCCAAAATTGAATTTCGAGTTAACAATGCCACTAGATATTAACGTTAAATGTGGTCTGAACCCACAAAGTCATTTTCGTGCAAAACTTTGCAGGGTTAGGTCACAGGCTCAGTGCGCCTTTTATTTCATTTATTATCTCGCACAGTCACAAACATAAAGTTATCTTATCATATTTCCCTGTAGTCATTTGCCACAATTAACCTGCCAAGTCGAAAGGTTGTCTGGAAAATAACCTTTCAAAATAGAACTTGCCCAACTCAAAAATGAAATTCTCTTTTTTTAATGTTTGGTCAGGATAACTTCTTTTTTTGTATTAAATCGGGCGGAAATTTATATTGAGGGTGAAGTCCATATGTTTCTCCTGATAACTATAAAGGTAGTATACATTTAGCCAAGCTATTTAGGTCTTTGTTACTGTGGTAAAATGTAAATGCTTGGTGCTTTAAATATTGAAGAAAATGGAAAACTATTTTTACAAATTCCCTCTCTTCTGAGTGTGTCCTTTTTACAAATACATGTAGATATCAGATAAAACCTATACAGTTTGTGAGTTAGTCCCAAAAAAAAGATCAAACGTTGCATTTGAAATTATAGTCCATTTAGAATGACCTTGCGATTGCACCCAGAGTCGGAAACCAATTTCACTATGAGTGAAACTAATTATTTCACTTTTCCTTGTGTAGTGATCAATATCGAGGCTATATTACAGTAGAGATCTATAGAAACGTAGTATAAAACGCGGAACGGTCTTCCTATGATGTATAAACATGGAAGGAAATAATCTTGTACATATATAACCTGTTACCATAGGCATATATTTTGGTCACTTGGTCTTACTTATATGACTTTTATATGGTCCTACTTCAGGTGCATATATTTTTCAGGTGTCCGACTTCAGGTGAATTTAGCAGATTTGTTTCCAACGTTGGTTACATGTATTAAATGGACAATTGATTAAAATCGATACAGTTTAAGAAATATAAAAGTCGCTAGCAATATTTAGAAAGCGTTTACAGAAGCAAGATTTGAATATGGGTACATAACCTCAAATAAAGTTTGTAAGAAATTCAACTGTTTCTCAAATTATTTCATGGGATGTAGATAAATAAAGTGTGATGCATGATAGAATGGGTCAAATTAAATATGGTCAATTTAGATACATGCGACCATGTGTGATTCAGAGGCACGTTTTTTTTTTTGTGGTGTGTATGATGGGGGGGGGGGGGGGGTATTTCTCAAATCCAAATGTGGGGAGGGAGAGTCAAAATAACTTTCACCTAATTGCGGGGGGGGGGGGGGGGTGGAAGAATATTTCCGTTTTTCAGAAACCCAGCAATCCCCCCCCCCCCCAGCTAGCAATAAATGACTTGGCCCATAACACTGAAGAAAAACATAAAGAGCACCTATTTTCTTTATGCCCTAGGTCGTCATGAATATGACCTTAGTTGTCGAAATGCGTTAAACATCCATTACTCACTCACTCATGCCCTAGGAACAAGTAGATTACTTTGAATATAATCATATTTAGCCCTTTAAGATGTAATAGGATTACATAAAACGTATGCAAAAACGGTATGAGAAATTGTATCAATTTGTATTTATGTAGCCTGGGTAATTCCAGCCAAAATTTAGTCTTATTCTTAGGGTTAGATGCGTAATATTGGTCATTTTACCTATCAAGTGGTCATGAAAGAAGTGAAACACACCACCCACTGAAACAGATCTGCCTTAGTTTAAAAGGTAAAACACTACAACCACTGAATAAAGGGGCCTAGATACCCATTACCATGGCTACTCTGCGCCACTGGGGGGCAGTACAGTCGTTACAAGTCACAGGTAGACTTCTGCTCAGACTC